>ML247798.1:89529-108170 GCA_005239495.1 Nicotiana undulata
ATATATATATATATATATATGATTTCAAAAATCTAAGCAAAACATGTATCACGCATGTATCACACACATATGTATATGGATATACATGTGATACATATTTCATACAAATATGATATATATGTGATGCACAAATGATACACAGTGTGATACACATCATTTTTTTTCCATGTTTCGTCTGCTATTTCGAATTTTCAATTCAAACCACCTCAAACCTCCCTCAAATCATCCCAAAACTAAGATTCAAACTCTTTAGGACGTATCCAATCTATTCTAATAACACTCACTTAAAAAAGCAACAAAAGTGACCTTTTATTGATTACAAATATCTAAAATTAGCTAATATTAGTAATATTTAATAAATTGACTAATTTTTATAATTAGCTATTTATAAATGAATATAGTTGATGGTTTCCCTACTAATAATAGTTGGAAAAATTAAGTAAGCAGTTACAAAATTAGTTGATAAACCCTTTACAGCTACTGTCATTCAACAGTTAGGTCCAAAACATAACCAGTTAAATTGATCCAACTGTAAAAGACAAAGTGTACGTAACCTATTGGCCCAACACATAGCCAAGGCTCCCAATTTGCAGCTTTCTACCAACGGCATAGGTACACAAACAGCCATTCTTAGACATATTATTTTAAAATTAGCTAGTACTTATTTTGTCCTAAAATTTTAAATTAAAAATTTTAATTTTAGGACAATTCAGAATAAATTTGTCCTGAAAAATTGAACTGAACAACTGAAAATCATGACGCACTGGCTAATTTCTAAATAGCAATCCGTTAGAGTGGCTACCTGATGTCATTTCTACCAACAACACCCTACCATAAAATCTTATTCTTAGGGATGAATATTAAAATTTTGAGGGAGAAAAGACAGTGTTGACTTCCATGGTGAAATGGAAGGTTTCACGAATTGAATACAAAATTTGTCAAATCTCAGCCGTTATAATGGTGCCCAGGCTCCAGCTTCAACCTCACCACAAATCATGAAATCGAAATCAAAACACTGTTAGTCTAACTCACTGTGCTCGATCTCGTTGGCTTTAGATCTAGACAGAAACTTAAACACCGGCGACCCTTCATTAAATCTGGCTTACTCTTTCTTCTTGTTTTATTTATTGTTTTTGGGGTTTTTGATATTATGAAAATCTAGATTTAAAATAAGGTTTCTTGCTGATAATAGGTGAATTAGACTATATTTTCACCCCTAATGAACCATACTTTATTATGTTTTTAATGTGAATATTGATAACAAAATGCTCTGATTAGTGTTTTTATGCTTTGCTGGAGATATTCTATGATAAGAGATACTTTGGAGAAATTTGGAGTCAATTAAGGGAGTTTGAGGTCAATCGAGAAGAACCCATGAGAAAAGCACAAGAAAAAAGGCTGAAATCGCTGGAAAATAGCCCACCGCGACCGCGGTCGACCGCGGCTGGAGCGCCACGCGGGTGAGTAATCCACCGCGGTCGCGCCGCGTTCCTGCCACGGCCGCGGGCGAAAGCTAAAAGACTAGAAAACTGAAGGACTTAAGTGAAAAATACGGGAATAAATTGGCAAACCCTGTTTAAACATTGTAAATCCGCCCAAGAGAGCAGATTCTTGTTTTTAGACAAAAAAAGGAGGCAAGACTCATTGTGAGAAGACAAGAAACCATTAGAGTTTTTCTAAATTCTTCTTTTAATCTTTGTTTTTGAGAATTATGATTTCTTTTGGGTTTTTATTGTTCTTGAGCATGAGTAGCTAACTTTTCCAATCTAAGGTTCTGGTGGAACCCGTTGGGGATGAATTAATTGTGATATTAATATACTTTTGTTTGGTTGCTATTTGTTCAACTACGTTATTGTTGTAGTTGGTTGAATGACCCTCAATTAGTTGTGCGTATTTAGTATGTATTTACTTGAGAGAGAGTGCATATTTAGGTAATTGTTTGAACAACATCACTCCCGGAGTATAGGCGAGAGTCATAACCGAGGGTTTAGAGGTTGGATTAGAGATAACGATACCTCGGGTGCAATCTAAAGTGAACTGTAATACAATCTAGCTAGCGTAACTTGAGAGAGTGCGTCTAGTAAATTATCATACTTACTAGAGAGAGATTTATGATAACTGGAGTGTTCATGATTGATAGAGACAACTAAGTCAAAACTATAGGAACTACACAAGAAGGAATTTCACCAACGGGGGAAACCATAACCTTAGACCTTTATTCCAATTGTTTACACCTTATTGTAAGTTAATCTTTAGTTTATTATTTCTGTTCAGCTGTAGTAGTATAACCAACACAAAGTGATATTCATAACTTTTGAGAAATTTGATTATTGAGAATTTAGTACTCTAACAACAACATTTGATACGTTAATTCCATGTGGGATTCGACTATGGAAAAAATACCCGGATTATATTTGCAACGCCCGCATAATCTTTTAGTAGACATAGTTGAGCGTGATCAAATTTTGGCGCCGTTTCTCGGGACTTAACTGTATTATAAATTGTAGTTGGAGGAAAATACACAATTCTTAAGTGTAGTCAATTTTCTTTGACTTCTTTCATATATTGAATTTCTAACGTTTGCTGAATCGGTTGTACAGGTGCATGCCTAGAAACTCATCGAGAACTGGTGACGTATTTGAAGCCTTGCTAGACCCCGAAAAAGTTTTCGAGGCCTTGAACAGGGCCGATCGGAAGAGCAAAGAACAACCACACATTGAACACATTGAAATAGACATGGCAGATCTGAACGACAGAAACAATATTAATGTTGGGGATGGTGCGGTCGACCCAGCTGCATGGATTGCAGCGCCTGAGGTACCCATTGTACCTGGGGAACCATTATACGAATGGCACAACCCACAACAGACAACTTGGCAACCGCGATTTTGGTCCCTCAGATAGAAGCAGAGTCTTTCCAGATTACAAACAATATGCTGCACTTGTTGCAGAATAAGGGGCTATTTTCGGGGTCATACGTTGAGGATCCCCAACAACATTTAAAGAACTTTCTGTCTATCTGCAAGACGCAGAAACAACCGAATGTTACTCCGGAGGCATTAAGACTGTTATTGTTTCCGTTCTCGGTGATAGGAGTTACCCAGACTTGGCTCAACTCACTCCCTATCAACTCTATTGCGACATGGGAGGAGTTGGTTAAGCAATTTTTGAATAAATTCCATCCACCGAACAAGACAGCGCAGCAGATTGATGAGATCATAAGCTTCACGAAGAATGCCATGGAGACATTGCAGGAGACATGGGAACGATTCAAAGGGATGCTGGTTATCTGTCCTCACCACGGTATTCTTGAGCAAATGTTGGGGCAACGATTTTATATGGGTCTAGCTGATGGTGTAAAGGCCAATGTTGATGCTTCAGCTGGTGGAGCATTCCTAAGCAAGACGTGGAGAGAGTGCCAGATTTTACTTGATACGATGGCACAGAATTCAGGGTGGACAACCAAGGGTGCTCCTATTACCCCAGTCGTTCACTTAGTGCCATTAGATCCGTCCAACACTATTGCTGAGAACATGGCTACTTTGATGACACGGATGAGTATACTTACAAAGAAGGTAGAGGAGTCGGGGATAAAGCAACAAGTTCATATTGTGGATACTACCAATGGGGGCTTATGCACATCTTGCATTAGCCAACCAACTGGTAATCAGTGGAATGCAGATTGTGATCACCCTCCTTACCCAGAAAACATGGATTATGTGTCAAACTGTGGAGGCCAGAGATAGGGGGACAGAATTGGGGTCAGCAAGTTCAACCGTATAGACCACCTCATCAGCAGCAGAACAATGGAAACATGGGTTCCATGAGACCTCACGATAATGTGGCACCTTACCAAAGGCCACAAGGATATAACAATCAGAATCAGCAGCATGCATACCACCCTCCTCAGCAACAACATGGGGGGAGGCAAGAAGATGGGTTTTCCATGCTTGAAGCAATAATGCAACAGGTGATTGGGTCAACTGCCAAAATCAGTGAAACATAAGATGCGCATGATTCAGCCTTTAAAAATATTGAAGTGCAGTTGGGCCAGATATCAATGGCAGTGAACAATCGTCCTCTTGGGACTTTACCTGCAGACACTCAGGTGAATCCTAAGGACCAAGGCCCGAAGCAGCTGATGGTGGTAAGTCTCCACAATGGCAGGGACTTAGAATTGGAACAAGAGTTGGCTCGTGAAAGCAGGCAAGAAGAGACACTAGTACCAGTGCCGATTGAAATTGATGACTCAACCAACTTGACCAAGGTAACAGTGCAAACTGCTGAAGGAGAACCCAGTGTGCAGAGTGAGGCTGAAAAGGAAGTGGAGCTAACCCCAGAGCCAGTAGTTGAGGTGGTAGTTGAGAAAGAAAAATCCTAAATCACTGGGAAGAAGAGACCGCCAGCACCATTCCCTCAAAGGCTGGCAAAATACCAAAAGGATGAGCAATACAAAAAGTTCTTGGATATGCTGAAGCAGATACAGGTAAACATTCCTTTGATTCATGCTCTGAAGAAGATGCCTGGGTATGCGAAGATGATGAAGGACTTGATCCCCCGAAAGTTTGATTTCTAAGACTTGGCAACTGTGACTCTGACTCAGACTTGCAGTGATGTGGTAACACGACCAATTGCAGAAAAGTTGTCTGATCCAGGGAGTTTTACAATTCCCTGCACCATTGGCAATTTTACTTTTGCCAAAGCACTGTGTGATTTGGGGGACATCATTTCTAATGCCCCTGGCCATTTACAAGAGACTGGGTATTGGTAGAGACAGACCAACTTCCATGTTGTTGCAGCTAATTGATAGGACGTCAAAGAGACCGTCGGGTATTTTGGATGATGTTTTGGTGCAAGTGGGGAAGTTTGTGTTCCCTGCTAATTTTGTGATATTGGACTGTCGAGTGGATGAGGAGATTCCCATAATCTTGGGAAAGCCATTTCTGGCCACAGGAAGAGCCCTCATTGATTGTGAGACAGGGGAGCTCAAGATGAGGCTTAATGATGAAGAAATCACATTCAATGTGCAGAAATCCATGAGGCGACCAAGTGAGTTCGCCAACTGTTCTCTCATTGATGTTGTGGATGTGATAGTGGAGGAAGATGATGCGTCCTTAACTATTGAGGACCCCATTTGATGCATGTTTAATGAATTTGGATGAGGTAAATGGGGAGGAATAGGCAGAGTGGGTGTTAGCACTTGAAGGTAAAGGGGTCTGGCCGAGGGCTCTCGAGTTTGAACCATTGCACTTAGAGAAAAGAGAGAGCCCGCCAGCCAAGCCATCTGTTGAAGAACCACCCAAACTAGAGTTGAAACCACTGTCAGCCCGTAGACGCGTAATTTTTTCCCCTCCCCGAGATTTTATACTTTTTAGCATTTAAATATTTAGTTTAGGCCTAATATCGTTATTTTAACTTGTTTTAATATTTTACTTTATTTTATCACAAAAAAATAAAGACTACAAAAATAATTTCATTAATGTTTTATAGTCATACTATTTTACTAGGATTTTTACTTTTATATAATATTTAAAAATACCAAAAATAGTTTCAACTTTAGTTTTTAGTTTTATTTTAAATATAATAATTTATTAAAATTAATTAAGCGTTATTTTATATTTTTAGCTCAAATGTGTAAAATTAGAGCTCATTAACCCCTTAGCCCAAGTAGCCCTTAGCCCATACCCATTACACTTACAAAAAAACCTAGGCTCTCTTTCTTCTTCCTGACTTCATCATCAGCCGTATACACACCCATCAACAAGACCCATCTTCAACCTAAGATCTTCAGCATACAACCAACCTACACTACACCAACAACCAGCAGCTCCACGCTAAGACCCCTCACTGCCGCCTTCTTCTTCTCCCTTCCGTACACCAGCCACGCCACTGAACTTTGCCGGAAATTCGTCCATCTCCGGCAACACAACCTAACTCCTCCACCCTTCTGCCTCCATCCCTTTATCTAAAAAACGAGCAACCGCCCACCCCTATCACGAAAAAAATACAGCAACATCCACCCTCTAGCGGAACACCACAAAAGACGCTGGGATTTCCTTTCGAAAAAAAGTAACACACACAGAGTCAAAAAACGAAAAAAGAAAAAGGAAAAAGAGCAAGAAATCAAAAACGAGAAAAGCTTTCCGGTGCCGCTTGAGGTTTCCGTCTATAGTTCCAATTGCGGCTGACGATTTCAGAGTCAATATTTGTATGATTCTGCGGTGTAACTCGAAGCTTGGAGTTTTTCTTCAATTCGTGAGTATTATAGGAAGATTGTTCTTCAGTTAAGGTCCAACTCCTTCTCTATTATCTTATTCTCGTCATTTTCATGTGTTTTTTTTTTGTTATGATATGATTTTGGTGGTTTGTTTTCTTAAACCAATACTTTATACTCCATTTTTTTAGTATGGATCAACGTATTGTTTTGTTTGGAAAATGTGTTGGAGTTTAGTTGTTTGATTGTAATTTGAATGCATATAATTCCATCAAGAGATACACGGACATAAGGTTGAGTTAAAATGAATTAACACAAGGAAAACTAGGATGACAGCAAGTAATTGAGCCAATATTGTTAATAAATTTTGAATCCGTGACAATTGTGTTGCTGTTTATTCTTATTTCGTCACTCAGTGCTGGTATCATGCTTAGGCCAACCACACTCAGGTTGGAAAATCTTAGACTTTCTTTATTTCGTTTTTTATTTGAGGCGAGAGGTCGTTTCTTTAGTTTATTATCCAGGGAATGCCTCGCAAAATTTGTATATATTTTATCCGGTGTATGCCCCGAAGTATTTGTATTTGAAGGCCGAAAGTAACTCATAGTAGTTTTGTTTTTATTTTCCATTCTTATTTTTCTTTTATTAGGTGGGGACGACCTCGAGCCTCCTTCGTGTTTATTTACGTTTATTGGTGTTTTTACTATAATTTAATTATCCTATAAAGCCAACTTGATCAAGTACGCAACCGTAATTTTTACGGGACTCGGGGAATGCCTCTTTCTCCCCGAGTCAAATAAACCCCCTTACCCTAAATCTCTGGTGCAAACTGGTATGAGAGTCAAACGTGTTTTGAAGGAAAATTATTTTATTTTAAAAACGGTGACCTGGCACACCGAAACCAAATGTCAGGTGGCGACTTTGAGTTAATCCTTTTGAACACTATCTTTTGTCACTTTCAAAATTGAAAAACCCTTTTCAAGCTTTACAAAATCTTTTTATTTATTTAAGAGGGTTTAGTGAAGTTAGTTTGGTAAAAAAAGGGGTGTGACATCTCTGGCGACTCTGCTGGGGACTTTGTGGGTTCGAGCTAGTACTTGATCTTGTTGGCTTTTAGGATATTCGGTTGAGGTTTTTATGTGATTTCTTTGCTTTATTTGATTTTTATTTGTGCTTATGCCTTTTTATTATTTTCTAGTTGTTTATTTGTTTACCGTTTTCCCTTTATGTGTTATTGCTTTATAACTGTCATCATATACCCCCGAGTCAATTCTTTCTGCAACAAGTCTCGTAGTACGCGTCGCGTACACGAACTCTTCTTTGAGTCACCCTTATTTTAGGAGAGGGAGCCATCAGACGTATGGAGTGGGTGGAAAGCTTAAGCAGCCACCATCGACCATACGCTTCCCCGAATTGCGTTGTTAGTGAACCCCAAACGTAGGTCAGCCTTTAGGTCATTCTTATTTGCATCGTGTCATTTAGACCTAGTAGGGCTCGGTCCTAGGTACCGTGTCCCTTTGCAGGAGGCCTATCCAAATTTTGTCAAATGGGCCCATGGCCCAGAAGGACATTCAATCATCCCTATGTGATACATGTTGCATCTTTGAGGGTAGAAATGTCATTTGGCGGACTGATATTTGGGAAAGAAGGGCGAAAAATGAAGCAAGTAGGCTCAGTTATATTTTTTCTTTCACAACATTTTTAAGAAAAAGACAAAAAAAAAATGAAAAATCCAAAAAGATTTTACACTTTCCCATCGTTTTCTAAATAATAAAAAAAAAGAGAGAAAAAGAAAATCCAAAAAGTTTTACACTTTTCCATCATTTTCCAAAAATAAAAGAAAATAAAAATGAAAAATCCAAAAAGATTTTGCACTTTCCCATAATTTTCCAAAAGAAAAAAAAAAGAGAAACAAATTCAAAAAGATTTTACATGTTTCATCATTTTTCAAAAAAAGACAAAAAATATGTTTGTTCCAAATGAGTGTTTTTTTTTAAATTCTCTTATGTATCCAATCTGCCCGAACTACGCAAACCTGATTCTCGTATCTTGG
This sequence comes from Nicotiana undulata, assembly GCA_005239495.1. Lineage (NCBI taxonomy): Eukaryota > Viridiplantae > Streptophyta > Magnoliopsida > Solanales > Solanaceae > Nicotiana > Nicotiana undulata. Next base: position 97,797 of record ML247798.1, read on the forward strand.
GGCGAGATACGTAGGCAACCCACATAGGGTCCCGCCTTCCTAATTTTCTCAAAGTGGCTTGTTATCCAATGTCTTAGAGCCCTAAGTCCATAACAATGTGTCCTCTCAGTTTTAAGATCCATCCATATGAATTTGCATGTCTAGCCACTTTTGGCCACATCGGCCACTCTTGCAAAATGAGGTTATTTTCGCAAAAGTGGTTCAATGACCCTTGTATTAGTATTTTGAGTCAACAACTAGGTTTCATAGTACTTTAAGGTCCATCCTTTTTGAGTTTGCATCTTTAGCCACTCCTGGCCATATCGGTCATTTTTTGCAAAATGGGTTATTTATGCAAATTAATTTTGGGCCATGATTATTGGGAGCATGAAATCTATAAGCCTTAGTAAAATATTTTCATGCCTTTGAGGTTACCTTTGTTGAGTTTGCACTTCTAGCCACTTTGACCACATAAGCCATTTTACAAAAATAGCCCAATCATGTCTTGCATGTGTCCAATAAGAGGTGTCTTGAGTCACTGATCTATTTAGTCTTATTTTTCTCATTCAGGTATGGATACATGTGTCACAGCTCGAGCATGACATATACTCCATGACCATCGCATTTGGGAGCTTCCTTGAAGAGATTTTTTTATATATTTTTGAGTCTATTTTATGTTGTGTTTTAATTTTTAGTCTTGTACATTAGTATCGATTCTGTCAGTCTAGTTAAGATTATCGAGTCTTTTATTAACGTAGTTACTGTTTTGTATTTGAAAAATATATATATATAAATGAAAACTCCAAAAGATTTTTATTTTTAGTTTACTTTTTCCATTACTTTTTCAGAACTACGCTTGGTCTGATTCATGTGGAACAGAATACGTAGGCAACCTACATAGGGTTCGATCAAATCATTTTAAAATTTAAAAAAAAATGAAAAATGAAAAGAAAAAAAAGAATGAATTTGTGGGACGTGAGGGTAAGAGAAAGAAACTAGTGCTAAGTAAAAGAAAGGAGAGGAAGGAAAATGAGCAAGCCGGTGAGTGCTAGTAAAGAAAGAAGAGAAGATTGAAATGAACAAAATTGGGATGATGCCAAATGACCTTTTGACCCTTGAAGTCATTCTAGAATGCTGCTAGGTGCATTGCACACAACGTGATGTTTTATCTGATAAATTCCCTAACGCTAACATGATGGCTTTGTTTTGCTTCTCTTTGGTATTTTAATTGTTATCATAACAGAGGGTGGTTAGTTTGTGGCGAGTCATCCGTACAACACAAGGTCAAATGGCGAGGTAGCCGTGACTACCAAAGACTTGGACACATGTGTTGTTTATCCGCCCAAGGGGATTGTTGAATCGGAATCCGAGTTGAAAGAAGAGGTCCTAAGGTTGAAAGGATAGATGGCCGAAATATACCAAGCTTGGATTAGTGGGTGTCCTCCTTCATTGTATCCCACTAACTACTCTGAAAGCCTTGTCACCATTCCGCCATTGTCACAAATCCAGATTCCTACTACTGTTGATATCTCCCCACAACCTTTTCACACTCCACCCTCCAAAACCACCTCAAAGGAGTCAATGAGCCACTTGGTTAAGACAATGTGATTGAAGTGGGTGAAGGTACCAGTAATTTTGATAGGCAACTCAGTGAATAAGATTTTGAGTTTAGTAATTATAAAGTACCTCATTTCCTCGTCAGGGTGGAGTCTTGGCAGTTCATTTTGACTTTTTTTCTGTTATCTGGTTATTTCAGGGTTGTAATCCAGATTTTATCTTGTTTGTTTTGGTGATTCAAACCCTTCCATCCTCTTTTGCTTATCTCTAGGAGTCTTGTTAGTTATTGTTTTGTCTCTGAGTCTGTCATCTAGGTTTGTTTCGGTGTTGTTCAAACTCTTTTGTCCTTTGGTCAAATGAAATTTTGTTATTTGCTGTCTTTGTCTAGTTCTTTCCTTGTATATAGTTCTCTTCAGGCCAGTTCTAGTGACATGACATGCATGCGGAATTTTTAGCCAGATCTTGAAAGCCAATATAATCATGGAATAATGAAACACAGTTTGAATGTGATAAAAGATGCATTTGAGGAAACAAGTAGAGATTCATGCATTTTGAGATAACCTAAAGCTTGAATTGAGTGAAACTGAGGCAGTCAGTCTGGGAAATCAAGAGGTTGATGAGAGCATACTACAAGGAAATGTCTCTCAAGCAGTTTGTGGTAGATCAATCAGTGTTGAAATGCATTCTTCCACATCAAGATAAGGTTGAGTCAAGCCTGCTTCGGACTGGCAAGAGTTACTCATTGGAACAAAGGTATTTCCCGTCGGCACTTTCTGTTTGAGTTGATGGCATCAATAGATACTATGTATGATTTCTTTGCTTATCTTCAATTGCATGCTTGTACTTGGCATTTTTAAAGTTTGGTATGACGAAGGTATTTTATTCTGCTATCCCAAAATATTTTTATCTTTTGCTACCCCCTTTGAGCCTTGATGTATTTTGTTTCATACCCCTCTTTTGGAACCAGAAGTAGAGTTAGAAACTGGAAAAAGAAAAAGAGAAAAATAAGAAAAATAAGAAAAAGAAAGAAAAAAAAAGAGAAAAAAAAGGAAAAAAAAAGAAAGAAAGATGAAAAATTCAGGTCAGGTTGGAACTACGTTCGACCTGATTCCTTTTAAGGATACGTAGGCAGCCTCACTCTGAGGTTCGGTCCCATTAAAACAAAAATCAGAGAAAAAAAATTCAAAAAAGAGTTCCCCAGACCAAGAAACCAGGGCAGAAGTTTTACTTTTGGCCAAAAGATTTGATTCCAGAAGTTGTAACTTTAAACCCTTTCATCATAATTATTTTTAGCTTTCATGCCACCCTTTCTTTCCAACCCTGTCCAAAAGCCTACATTGCGGTCCAAAGAAAGACCTTCCGACCAATCTTTGAGGATGCCAAATCAAGTGTGTGGTGAAAGTATGATTTTCCTGCATCATGGGCAATACCTTGTTCTCAGCACAAAGAGAGAAAATGATAAAATGAGAGAGTCTTATCGGTGAAAACCCTCAGGGGCACCGTAAGGCGACAATGAGTTGAGAAAAAGAGCAAAATGAGAGAGGCTTGATAGTGAAAACCCTTCAGGGCACTACAAATCGATTGGGGATTATGGTCAATAGTACAATTGGAGCACTGAAGCCCAGTTTCACAATTTGGAGGCATAATAAGAGTTGAAGATCAGATTCGCTTGACATATCAGGTCGCTTAATTCAAAATGCATGTCATAGTCAGTGGAGATGGCCTTCAAATCAGATTAGTTTCTACTTTGTTCTTTTCCAGGTAAAAGTTTTTTTTTCCTTGTTAGATACTATCTTTTCTCGTTTCTCTCCTTATTTTTTGTTCATCTTGTTTTATCTGAGTCCCTTTTGAGTCTGTTTTTGTCGAAACAAGTGAGAAATGGCTTCAAAATCTGCTACCAGCTTTTTAATCACATAAAGCCGAGTCTGGCAAGCACATCAAATTGGCATAAGACACAAGAGAATAGTGTGTGCACTGAGTTGGTGATAATAGATGTTCTTTGGGATCGATGCAAAATGCAAAGAGTTGGTGAATGTTAAGATGCGAGTGAAATGCACCAGGTATAAGGTATTTGACTTGAGCGAATCAGGAATATTTCTTGTGATAAGGGTTGTCCGAAAAAGCAGTCGGCCAATAACAAACATTGTCTTCCAAGTTGAAGTCCAAGTTGATCGTAACAAGTGCAAGAGGAATCGCCCTCGCAGTCAAGGCCACAAACCAACCACCACATTTTAAACTCACAAGTTATCTTTGTTTGAAACAGGGACAAAGCAGTGAAAGCAAGTTGGTTAAAAAAAACAAAAAACAAAAAAAAGAAAAGAAAGAAAAAGAAAAAGAAAAAGAAGAGAAGAGTTGACAAAGGGAAGTTTCTCACATCTTTGCATAATGTGCATAAAATGTTGCCATTGCTCTTCACATTTTTCCTCCTATGATAAAAGATCTAGTCTGATGAACTTTCTCCTAGGATCAAAATCTTAGTCTGATGAATCTTTCTCCTAAGATAGAAAACCTAGTCTGATGAACTTTCTCCTAGGATCAAAATCTTAGTCTGATGAATCTTTCTCCTAAGATAACAAAAGACCTAGTCTTATGAATTTTCTCCTAGGATTGAAATCTTAGTCTGATGAATCTTTTTCCTAAGATAGAAGACCTAGTCTGATGAACTTTCTCCTAGGATCGAAATCTTAGTCTGATGAATCTTTCTCCTAAGATAGAAAACCTAGTCTGATGAACTTTCTCCCAGGATCAAAATATTAGTATGATGAATCTTTCTCCTAAGATAACAAAAAGAAGACCTAGTCTGATGAACTTTCTCCTAGGATCAAAATCTTAGTATGATGAATCTTTCTCCTAAGATAACAAATAGACCTAGTCTGATGAGTTTTCTCCTAGGATCAAAATCTTAGTCTGATGAATCTTTCTCCTAAAATAGAAGACCTAGTCTGATGAACTTTCTCCTAGGATCAAAATCTTAGTCTGATGAATCTTTCTCCTAAGATAACAAAAAAGACCTAGTCTGATGAATTTTCTCCTAGGATCGAAATCTTAGTGTGATGAATCTTTCTCCTAAGATAGAAGACCTAGTCTGATGAACTTTCTCCTATGATCAAAATCTTAGTCTGATGAATCTTTCTCCTAAGATAACAAACAAGAAGACCTAGTCTAATGAACTTTCTCCTAGTAAGAAATCTTAGTCTGATGAATCTTTCTCCTAAGATACCAAAAAAGAAAAGAAGAAGTAAAAACCTAGTCTGATGAACTTTCTCCTAGGATATATGTCTTAGTCTGATGAACTTTTCTCCTAAGACGAGAAAACCTAGTCTGATGAATTTTCTCCTAGGATAATAATGGTAAAAAAAACAGGGAAGTCTGGATTTGAAACCAGTCGAGCCTTTAGTTTTATTCTCATCATTGCATCAATAGCTTAGGTGATTTACAGTCTTGCTAAAAACTCACAAATCTTCCTAGTGCAAACTGGGGCAGGAAAGTTTGTTTGTTTTGCTGTTTTGATTGCAGGCGCCCACCTGGAGAATGAGGGAAGACATTTCAGAATTCATTTCAGAGTCATTTCAAATTGCAAGTCAGTAGCAGGCGCCCACCTGGAGAACGAGGGAAGTCATTTCAGAATTCAATTCAGGTTAGAAGTAGCAGAAGCTCGCGGCAAGAATGTGAGTCGACAGTAGATGACCAACAGAAGTAGTCTTAATCCAGAATAAAAGAAGAAAAAATATACAAAAAAGAAGAAGTATCCAAAATGCAGAAGCGGAGGCAAGATGTGGATTGCTCAAGACATAACTGAGTCACAAGCTTTGCACGTCCCGTCGTGCTCCGGAGAAGTCGTGGAAGAATAAATCAGCGCCTGCAAAGAGCAAGCGCCTAGGTTCAAATCTAAAGTCTGCATGAAGACCGTTCAAGACTCAAGATCAAGCTTCATAAGACTTATAGATAGGAACCTTGTAACTCATAGTTGACAGGTTTAGCTAGTCTTTTTCATTTTTTATTTTGATGTAATAACAAGGCTGCAGACCGGAACCTCGACGGAACGGCACCTCGATCGACTTTCCATCTCGGCATACTCCATCACTCTTCCTACTTCTGAACTACACGTGGCCTGATTCCTTTATAGCCAAGGATATGTAGGCAGCTCAAACACCAGGGCTCGGTCACATTCTCCTTTCTTTTAGTTTTTGGTCTCTCCGAATAAGGGTCGGGTCAAAAAACCTGTCTAGTCGTTCTTTGTCTGAAAACACTCTGTGTTTCCAGTCAAAGAGGGGCAGCTGTAGACGCGTAATTTTTCCCCTCCCCGAGATTTTATACTTTTTAGCGTTTAAATATTTAGTTTAGGCCTAATATCGTTATTTTAACTTTTTTTAATATTTAACTTTATTTTATCACAAAAAAAAACAAAAATTACAAAAATAGTTTTATTAATGTTTTATAGTCATACTATTTTACTAGGATTTTTACTTTTATATAATCTTTAACAATTCCAAAAATAGTTTCAACTTTAATTTTTAGTTTTATTTTAAATATAATAATTTATTAAAATCAATTAAGAGTTCTTTTATATTTTTAGCTCAATTGTGTAAATTTAGAGCCCATTAACCCCTTGGCCCAAGTAGCCCTTAGCCCATACCCATTACACTAAAAAAAACTAGGCTCTCTTTCTTCTTCCGCACTTCATCGTCACCCGTATACACACCCATCATCAAGGCCCATCTTCAACCTAAGATCTTCAGCATACCTACACTACACCAACAACCAACAGCCCCGCGCTAGGACCCCTCACTGCCTTCTTCTTCTTCTCCCTTCCGTCCACCAGCCACGCCACTGAACTTCGCCGGAAATCCGGCCATCTCCGGCAACACACCCTAACTCCTCCACCCTTCTGGCGCCATCCCTTTATCCAAAAAATGAGCAGCCCCCCACCCCTATCACGAAAACATGCAGCAGCAGCCACCCTCTAGCGGAACACCACAAAAGCCGCTGGGATTTCCTTTCGAAAAAAAGTAACACACACACAGTCGAAAAACGAAAAAAAAAAGAAGAAAAAAGAGCAAGAAATCAAAAACGAGAAAAGCTTTCCGGTGCCGCTTGAGGTTTCCGTCTGTAGTTCCAATTGCGACTGACGATTTCAGAGTCAATGTTTGTATGATTCTGCGGTGTAACTCGAAGCTTGGAGTTTTTCTTAAATTCGTGAGTATTATAGGAAGATTGTTCTTCAGTTAAGGTCCATCTCCTTCTCTATTATCTTATTCTCATCATTTTCATGTGTGTTTTTTATGATATGATTTTGGTGGTTTGTTTTCTTAAACCAATACTTTATACTCCATTTTTTAGAATGGCTCAACGTATTGTTTTGTTTGGAAAATGTGTTGGAGTTTAGTTGTTTGATTGTAATTTGAATGCATATAATTCCGTCAAGAGATACACGGCCATAGGGTTGAGTTAAAATGAATTAACACAAAGAAAACTAGGATGACAACAAGTAATTGAGCCAATATTGTTAATAAGATTTGAATCCGTGAAAATTGTATTGCTGTTTATTCTTATTTCGTCACTTAGTCACTGGTATCATGCTTAGGCTGACCACACTCAGGTAGGCAAATCTTAGGCTTTCTTTATTTTGTTTTTTATTTAAGGCGAGAGGTCGATTCTTTAGTTTATTATCCGGGGAATGCCTCGCGAAATTTGTATATCTTTTTATCCGGGGTATGCCCCGAAGTATTTGTATTTGAAGGCCGAAAGTAACTCGTAGTAGTTTTGTTTTTATTTTCCATTCCTATTTTTCTTTTATTAGGTGGGGACGACCTCGAGCCTCCTTCGTGTTTATTTACGTTTATTGGTGTTTTTACTTCAATTTAAGTATCCTATAAAGCCAACTTGATTGAGTACGCAACCGTGATTTTCACGGGACTCGGGGAATGCGTAACACCTTCTTCCCGAGTCAAATGAACCCCCTTACCCTGAATCTCTGGTGCAAACTAGTCTGAGAGTCAAACGTGTTTTGAAGGAAAATTATTTTATTTTAAAAACGGTGACCTGGCACACCGAAACCAAATGTCAGGTGGCGACTCTGAGTTAATCCTTTTGAACACTATCTTTTGTCACTTTCAAAATTAAAAAACCCTTTTCAAGCTTTACAAAATCTTTTTATTTATTTAAGAGGGTTTAGTGAAGTTTAGTTTGGTAAAAAAAAAGAGGTGTGACACAGCCCATCTCAGGTACGCATTTCTAGGCCTTAACTCCACGCTACCTGTTATTATCTCATCAAGTTGGTTAGATGTGCAGGAAAATCAGCTGTTACAGGTACTCTCTGAGTGCAAGACTGTCATTGGATGGACCATGGCAGATATCAAAGGGATCAGCCCGGCATATTGCATGCATAAGATTCTCCTGGAAGAGGGACACAAACCTTCCAGGGAACACCAAAGGTGCTTGAACCCAAAGATGAAGGAAATGGTGAAGAAATAAATCATCAAGTGGTTAGATGCGAGAAAAAATTTCCCCATCTCTGACAGCAGCTGGGTTAGCCCAGTGTAATGTGTTCCAAAAAAGGGTGGCATGACGGTTGTAAAGAATGACAAAAATGAGTTGATATCTACAAGAACCGTCACGGGCTGGAGAATATGCATGGATTACAGGAAGCTGAATCTTGCCACCCGAAAAAACCACTTCCCACTTCCCTTCATTGATCAAATGCTCGACAGGCTTGCAGGGAAGTCTCACTTTCGTTTCCTGGACGGGTACTTAGAGTAAAACCAAATTTCAATTGCCCTAGAAGACAGGGAAAAGACCTCCTTCACGTGCCCCTATGGGGTATTTGCCTTCAGAAGGATGCCATTTGGCCTCTGCAATGCACCTGCCATATTTCAAAGGTGCATGATGGCCATATTCACATACATGGTCGAAGACATCATGGAAGTATTCATGGATGATTTCTCAGTAGTGGTAAATTCATTCGATGAGTGCCTAGCTAATCTGACTCGTGTACTAAAGAGGTGCATCGAGATGAATCTTGTGCTTAACTGAGAGAAATGCCATTTCATGGTACAAGAAGGGATCGTCTTGGGGCACTTGGTGTCGAGTAAAGGAATTGAGGTGGACCGAGCTAAAGTAGATGTGATTGAAAAGCTTCCACCTCCCACATCAGTCAAAGCTATACGTAGTTTCCTGGGGCATGCCGGGTTCTACCGGCGATTCATCAAAGACTTCTCCAATATCGCCAACCCCCTTTGTGTTTTCTAATGATTGCATGGTGGCTTTTGAGGAGCTGAAAAATCGGCTAATCACGACACCAATTATCGTTTCCCCCAACTGGGAGTAACCGTTTGAACTTATGTGCGATGCTAGTGACTACGCAATGGGATCTGTGTTGGATCAACGCAAAGATAAAATAATGCATCCAATTTACTACGCCAGTAGGACTTTGAGTGGAGCTCAGCTGAACTACACGGTGACCGAAAAGGGGATGTTGACATTAGTGTTCGCCTTTGACAAGTTCAGGTCTTACTTGATCAGGTCGAAGGTGATTGTGTACACTGATCACGCAGCCATCAGATACTTGGTTGAAAAGAAAGAGTCCAAGCCGCGCCTAATTCGTTGGGCGCTGCTTCTGCAAGAATTTGACTTGGAGATTCGTGACCGCAAGGGCACGAAGAACCAAGTCGCTGACCACTTGTCACGACTTGAAGGTGCTGAGAACGCAATTGAATCTGAGGATATTCTGGAAACCTTTCCAGACGAGCAGCTACTCGCCACGAGCTTGGAGGATGTGACATGGTATGCAGACATTGCAAACTACCTGGCAAGTGGTATCGAACCTTACAAACTCTCATCTGCCCAAAAGAAAAGGTTTTATCGTGATTGCCGCAATTATTATTGGGATGAACCTCATTTGTTTAGAATTTGCATTGATAACATGATCCGGAGGTGTGTCCCCGAGATAGAACAATTTTCTGTTTTGCAGGCTTGTCACACATCAGCGTATGGAAGATATTTTGGAGGAGTTCGCACAGCAGCAAAAGTGTTTGAGACTGGCTTCTACTGGCCAACTGTGTTCAAAGATGCTCACCAATGGGTGAAGGGCTGTAATGAGTGTCAGAGGACGGGAAACATATCCCATCATCATGAGATGCCCATGAACCCAATACAAAAAGTGGAGGTATTCAATGTGTGGGGGATTGACTTCATGGGTCCCTTTTTCAGCTCCTATGGCAATAAGTACATACTTGTTGCTGTAGATTACATGTCCAAATGGGTGGAAACGGCAACATTTCCCACCAATGATGCAAGAGTGGTGGTGGGGTTCCTGAAGAAAAATATCTTCACACGTTTTGGGATCTCAAGGGCCATTATTAGTGACAGAGGCATTTACTTTTGCAATCGTGTCTTCGAAAATCTACTATCCAAGTATGATGTGCGCCACACGGTGGAAACCCTTATCACCCGCAGATGAGTGGGCAGGTTGAAGTATCAAACCGTGAAGTCAAGAGTGTGCTGACCAAAACAGTAAACGCCACAAGAACTGATTGGGCGAAAAAGCTTGATGACGCACTCTGGGCCTACAGAACTGCATTTAAAATACCAATAGATATGTCTCCGTACAAGTTGGTATTTGGTAAAGCCTGTCACCTGCCTGTAGAGCTGGAACATCGAGCCTGGTGGGCATTGAAGTAGTTGAACTTGGATCTTGATGTTGCGGGTGAAAATCGAGTCACAGAGCTGCTTGAGTTGGAGGAATTAATATATCAAGCATTTGAAAGCACGAGGCTGTATAAAGAGAGAATGAAGAGGTTACACGACAAAAACATTGTGGACCAAAATTTCAAACCCGGA
>ML247799.1:0-26204 GCA_005239495.1 Nicotiana undulata
GGGTTACTATATTTGACAACGATCGCTTACCCTATTTTAAGGTGTAAATTGAGCGTATCAAGATACCCTAGAGGAGAGGTTGACCTCATTCGATCATTACCTTCAGGATGCAAGGGCAGAAAATAGTAAGTTTAAGGGTCTCCATGATGAATCGGTCTCCGCGCTATCTGCAGCCAAGTCCAAAGCCGATGCGCTCATATCTTCATACCGAGAAGATGTTGCTGCTGCAAATGCTCAAGCCAAAAAGATATCTGAAGAAGACGAGCTTGAACTGACCCGATTCCTGAAGCATGCTCGATTTGGCTGTTGAGATCGAGAGGGTGAAAGCCTTAGAGGAAGAATCGACAGCTCAGCTCTCTTTCGATGATGGTTCATCCAGTGATTCGGCTAGCGGCGCGAAGGATGATGGAGACGAAGATGAAGTCCCCGAAGGGGGGGGGAGGTTGTTGATATTCCGGGGGCCGAGGGCCAAGTCGTTGGAGGCACAATTTTTAAGGGAGCTTCGTCTGGTCAAGTGACCCTGGCGGTAGATTAGGTTTTTTTTTTGTTTTCTTTTTGCGTCTATTCGTTCCCTTTTTGCGTACGGGCTCTAGGCGTGAGCCTTGTAAATATGTCTTTGTGAACCTTTATTATAAGGATCTTTGCTTTTCTTCACTTCTTGCCTTTTTGGAATAATCTTTGACACTTGTCGATAACCAGCTCGAAGTGTCGGGCTTATAAAAATTGACCGTTTGGGGTTCGATCCTTGAGTCGAATTTTGATCCGGGGCTATCGGCCCTTAGGCTTTTTAGGTTGGCCCTTAGGCTCTTACGCATTGGCCCTTAGGCTCCTTTTAGATTGGGTCGATGCGACCTCTGATATGGCTTTCGTTTTACTTTTGAAGTTTTTGTGTTCGTCCGACTCTTCGACGGCTCACATAAGAACCTCGATTATGAGTCGATATGCGACGACGGTTGAGTACCTCAGGAGGATTTACTCGGAGGCTAATTTTTTGAAGCCTTTTCATTGGAGGCTGATTATTTCGAAGCACTTTCATTGTTCGGAGCTGGTATTATCGAAGATCATTTGCTTATGCCGAGGGTAGCCTGATTAACTGATTCTTTTTGAAGTATTTTCGAAGTATTTGAAAGCCTTTAGTTATATGGAGGCAGTCGGACGTCTCCGAGCCGTGTTAATTCGATCGGAGCCTTTTAATGTGACCGTAGTCTTTATATTCGGTCGTAGACTTTTGGTCTCTGGGTGAGGTAGCCTTGGCGTCTATATCGAGGGTATGTCTTTTTAGGGGTCTTACAAGTTCGAATATATAGCCTTGACCTTGATATCTGGGTTATGCATTTTTTAAGGTCTTATAAATTTGGGCATGCCTCGTTGAGGTCTTACAGATCCGATGTTGCCTCATTGAGGGTTTATGGATTTGACGTTGCCTTATTGAGGGCTTACGGGCTCGAGGTTGTCTCATCGAGGGCTTACAGGCGGAAAGTCGCCTCATTGAGGTCTTACGGGCTCGAGGTTAACTCTTTGAGGGCTTACGATTTCAAGTTTTCAACGGCTCGATGAGCTGACTGTCGATGACAGTCCCTGAGTGTTCGAGAATTTTTAGCCCTTGGGTCGTTCTGAAGTGTTTTGACAGGCAAATAGGCTTCTTCGATTACTTGATATATGTGTACATGTTTTTTGCCTTTGAAGGCTCGACTGTTCTACATGGACACGATTCATTTGACCGTTTGGCCCAATACAATATTCTCCTATCGAGGCTTTCTTAGACATAACTTGATTTCTTCGAGAAGACAACTCCGAGGGTGATGCCCCCCAGTGTTCGAGGTTGATTGAGAAGAAGCCTTGAATATTTGTTGAGTTCTCCTTAGGTATTATATATGTAACCTCGTTAAAAACCTTGCCGATAAAACCCTCTTAGGATGAAAACCCGATCGAAGGGAAAAAGAGTGCAACACATGCTTTTAAACCCAAGGTCTTCGAGTCGAATGATGCTTCGCTTTCTCCCATCGAGCACCTGTGAAAAATTAATGTGAAACACAAAACGAAAAAGGGAGAAGGTTATATCTTAGCAATAATAGTGTTTGAGCATTGATATGTTCAAATTGCTTGGTAGTTGCTTGCCTTCATTGGTGCCAAGTTTGTAGGATCCTTTGCCTACTACTCCGAGGACGCGGTACGGTTCTTCCTAGATCGGGCCCAGTTTCCCTTCATTTGGGTTTCGAGTGTTGAGGGTGACTTTCCTTAGGACTAGGTCTTCGACTCCGAAGTTTCGGAGGTTCATTCTCACGTTATAGTATCTTTCGGTCCTTTTTTTTTGGGCGGCCATTCGAACCAGTGAAGCCTCTCGCTTTTCATCTAATAGTTTGAGGGCTGTAGTCATGGCCTCGTTGTTCGAGTCCTGGTGGAATGTATAAATCTGGTGCTTGGCTCCCCGACCTCGACCGGTATCAAAGCCTCGGACCCATATACCAAAGAGAACGGTTTCTATCATGTGCTTGTCTTCGAAGTAGTTCCATATGCCCATAGTACTTCGGGAAACACCTCTCTCCATTTTCCCTTCGCATTTCCTAACCTCTTTTTCAAATTTTGAATGATGGTCTTGTTCGTGGACTCGGCATGTCTATTTGCGCATGGGTGGTAGGGTGTTGATAGGATCCTTTTGATTTTATGATCTTCGAGGAACTTCGTCACCTTGGTGTCGATGAACTGCTTCCTGTTATCACATGCAATCTCAGAGGGGAACCAGAATCGGCATATGATGTGGTCCCAGATGAAGTCGATGACTTCTTTTTCTCTTATCTTCTCGAAGGCCTGTGCTTCCACCCATTTCGAGAAGTAGTCAGTCATAAACTCGAAAAAGATATCGTGTCGAGGTCAACTCTCCCCGGAGAATATTTCTCTCCGAGGCCACGACATCCTTCTGCCACTTCAGATCGAGGATCTCAGCCTCCTTGGCTACGACATCCTCCTAAAGACGCCCCACCAGTGCATTCTTTTGCTCAATCTGCAAAGATGAATCTATATAGTGAGCACCAAGTTATGAGAATAAAAATATGAACTCATGAGTGCCATGTTACCTGCTCGGCGAAGCTGGTCCGTTCCTGGTGCACTCCCTCCAGACTCACCCGGAGCTCATTCAACTCCTCTTCCTTTCGGGCAGAGGAAGTCTTCAACTGGTTCAGCTTCGAGGTGAGCTTCTCGAGCTCCTCCTCACGCCAAGTAAGCTCATCTTGAAGCTTAAAAAAGGCATGGTCATACAACCTCTTGACCTGAAGCACAAAGGAAAAATGTTAGAAAAACAAGGTTATAAAGTAGGGCTACCCCGCTTTATAACATCAAAATATAATCTCCACCGCTTATCTGGGTCCAAATGGGGCTTCCTGCGCAGTCTGATTAAAATATGCATATCTCCCTACCCCAATATCGTATCGAAGAACAGTTTAATGCGTTAGAAACAAGACTTGTAGATATTCAATTTGGTGGGTAGATCACCCTGTAAATCCAAGTATATTGAGAGAAAAGCTCAGTGATATCAGATCCAAATTTCAGTAAACTTACTAACGTAACTTGCGATAACTTTTGCTGGCTTTTATTTTACAACTTGCTTGACTTTAATACTTATCATACGACTATTATACGATTCAAATACTTCATCACAAGACCTTTTTAGTATGTTAACAACTCCTACTATTACCCCAAAAGTACGGTCTTGCGGAATATTATGGGTTGACTAGCACACAATCACACACAAAGCAAATAGAGAAGAAAATTCAACACAAGGATTTAACGAGGTTCGGCTAAGCCTAATACTCGGGGGAAAAGCAGAGAGAGTTTTCCACTATGAATGAGAAGAAAAGCACAATACAATCTATAGAATCCCAAACTACAACCCCTATATATAGATCCCAAAAGGTCCCAAACATATATGAGAAAGGTTTCCCAATTTGACAAGGACTATAGGTTTTCCTTTCCCAATTCTATTAGGACAATGGGTTTTCCTAAACTTATAGGGACTATGGGTTTCCTAAAAATACAAGGAAATAATTCAAGCCACAAATAACATACGGGTTATAGCATTGGCTCGTAGCTCCAATGTACGATTCGTAAGTCACTCCATAAGTCGAAAAATTTCATCGAAGCTTATTCTTTTTCATTTAGTTAACTTCTAACCCCTTTCAACATATACTTAACATTTATTAAAAATTATATACACACTTATAATCCTCAAAGATATTCTTACCCTTCGATCTCGCATTGACTAGCTTACCATGCAACTTAACATATGGAAATACGGGATGTAATATTAATCCAATAACCTTGGGAAATAGTGAAGGGATTAAAATACCTTAAGGAAATACAGTCTGATATTGGGGTCGAAACATTCATTTTCTGTTTCTAATTTTTTTTTATATATAAAGTTCCCCAGACAGAGGTCTAGGTGTTGTATTGCAAAAAAGGATCAATGAGGGCGGCTAGGCCTTACCTCCGAAACAAAATACAACTTGGTGATTGCCATCACCCAAAAAGGGACAGTAGAGATTAACTACCACTCTACTGTCAACCATATATACAACAAACTTAACTACTGTCAACCATATATACAACAAACTTAACTAACAAAAAAGTTGTTCTTCTAGTATTTTGTTCAAATACTAGGCATTTGACACTTATCCATAATGAAAGGGCCTTTAGCTTCCTCAGGTAGATGCTCAAAGGATTGGCATATCATACATGTACAAGAGATGGATGCGCTTTTAGCTAAGGCATCCGCTACTTGGTTTTCATCTCTATAACAGTGTTGGACCATTGCATTTGTTTCATGAAGCAAACTTGAAATTTTATCTACCACCGTCTTCAATTTCCAACTCTTGTTTCCCACGTTGTTGACCATATCCACAATAGTAGTTAAATCAAGTTCAAGAACAAAATTAGTGAAACCCAACTGGTTGCACCATTTTCCTCCGAACTCCGCAGCTATAGCCTCGGCCATGTTGTGACTATCACAATCTATCTTGACTGCAAAGGCCATGATGCATTCACCCCTTTCATCTCTAATGATTCCACCTATACCTTTTTTCCCATTTTCTTTGGTGTAGCTTCCATCGGTGTTAACTTTGACCTTGCCTTGGGTTGGAGGGTGCCATTGGACTTGCTTCCATGTTTTTACAAGCTTCATCCTTTCAATTTTGTTGCAAAGAGAGGGCCAGTGATGTTGTGTTTCTCCAAGTGAGATGTATCTAGCTATAATTGTGTTGATGTTCCATGTTACTTGGCGTTTCATGGCATTGAGTTGGAATCACCTTTGCGAGCCATATCTACATGCACTTCTTTGCTTCCAAATCTCCCAGCAAATGAATATTGGAGCCACTTGGAAGACCATTCCATGAACTTTATTCATTGATTTTGCCTCCCACCAGTTCTTTAAAATAGAAATCACAGGTGCATTTCGTTGCTTGATACCCATTGGGCAGCCAATTTGTTCCCATACATGCGTAGCGGCTTCACTTTCCACAAAAACATGTTGCATTGATTCCACCTATGGAACACTACAACAAGAACATCTCGAAACTATGTTAGTACCAAATTTACATATCATATCATCAAAAGGTAACTTCTTTTTCATAATTCCCCATGTTAGAAAAGACATTTTAAAAGGAATTGAATGATGCCAAAGCCTTTTTAAAAAACTGTTTTGTTGTTTCTTAAATCTAATTGAGTGCCAAGCAGATTTATTGGAGAAATTGCCATCCTCCGACAAGGTCCAAATAGGAAAATCATCTTCCGATTCATTTCCTATATCAATTTACAAATAGAGTCAGAGAGGTGACAAGGAAGAACCTGATTTAGCTTGTTAACATCCCATTGCCCATCAATAACGAATTCCTTAACCTGGGTTTTGGCCGACTTTCTGTTTCCCTAAATCTGGTGCGCAAGAGGACCATTACCAGTCCAATTGTCCCACCAAAAACTTGATGATCCATTTTGAATGCTCCATTTGATATGTAACTCCACCTTAGGCCTAGCCTTTAAAAGATTTTTCCAACTGTGAGAATCTGCCGATGCCATAGATTTATTTACCGGATGGGATCTTGTGCAATATTTGGCTCTGAGGAATTTAGCCCATAAGGAGTTCTGCGTTCTAAACCTCCACCATCTCTTCATACTAAATGTGTCAATTACATCCTGCAATTTTCTAATTCCGATGCCACCTTCCTCCTTGGGAAGGCACATATTGTGCCAGGAGCTCCAATGATATTTGTTAGACCCCTCAGTAGAACCCCATAAGAAATTGGAAAAGTGTTTTTCCATGAGGTTAATGGTGCTTTGGGGGGGGAGGGGTCATTGCAGACATGGTATAGATGGGGAGAGATTACAAAACATGCTTGATCATTGTGATTTTACCCCCCGGAGATAGAATTTTACCTTGCCAACCATTGATGAAAAAACTCTTGTCGTTAGGAGCTGGAAACTGAGGTGTTAGGAGCTGTGATGAAAAAACTCTTGTCGTTGTTTACTTTTTGCCCTGAAGCCTTTTCATATCTCCTAATATGCTTTTTGATAAGGTTGATGGTTTTCCTATTACCCCCACAAAATATGACAATGTCGTCTGCATAAGCCAGATGATTGATCTTTGGACCTTTGGGATTCATGCTGAAAGGAGTAAAATCTGCACATTCAAATAAGTTATTCAAGGATCTTGTTAGAATATTTGCACCTATGATAAACAAAGAAGGGGAAAGAGGGTCTCCCTGTTTCAAGCCCTGGGAGGAAGTAAAAAAAGCCTCTCCTATTACCATTAATAATGATAGAGTACCAGACATCCTTGACCAAGCCCCAGATGATGTCAATCCATTCTTCCGAGAAACCAAATTTCCTGAGAACTGACAAGATAAAGCACAATGACATTCTGGCGTATGCTTTCTCAATGTCTAATTTGATAATAGCATTACCTCCGCGGTTTTTGTTCTTGATGTTCTGAGATATTTCTTGAGCAAGAAAAATATTTTCAGTAATGGATCTTCCTTTGACGAACCCACTTTGATTGTTAGAGATGATCTTATCAAGCATAGGATTAAGCCTTCCAGATAGGATTTTCGAAATGCTCTTGGCCGTGAAATTGCTAAGACTGATGGGTCTAAGATCAGAGAAGTTGCCTGGGGATTCTACTTTAGGGAGTAGAACTAGGCATGTGTGGGAATAGAACTTGGTCAGCCTTTTTCCATTGAAAATTTCTTGCACGAGTCTGTGATATCTTCTTTGATAATATCCTAGAATTTTTGAAAAAATGTACAGTTAAAGCCATCAGGACCAACAACACTGTTAGTACCCATATCAAAAATAGCTACTCTGATTTCCTCCATATCAGGGATGGCAGTCAGAGCCTCATTATCACTGTCAGAGACAATCCTAGGAATACATTCTAGAATATCTGTATCATTGAACTGGTGTTTGATATTGAATCTCTTGCTGAAGTGTCTAATAGCAATTGTTGCAATGTTTTCATCCCCTTCAACCCACCTGTCCCTATGATCCTTGATCCTGTGAAGCTGAAGTCTTCTTCTTCTTTCCTTGATAAGACTATGAAAATACTTAGTATTAGAATCACCTTCCTCGAACCACTTGATATTTTCCTTCTGTTTAAGAATAGAATCCTGCATATTCATCCATTTGATGTATTCAGCTTTCCCTCTGTTTAGATCTTCTCTGGATAAATCAGACTTGTTTTGTATATCAAGCTCTTCGAGGACAATCATTTTCGCTTCCCAGTATTGTACTTGTTCATAAACATTACCAATCTCTTCTTTGGACCACCGGGTAAGTCTTTTGCTGAGCTTTTTGAGTTTTTGTTGAAGTTTCCACAAGGCGTTCCCCCTAACATTTGAGGTCCACACCTCTTTTACAAGGTTCATGAAAGATGGTTGATCTGCCCAGAAGTCAAGGAATTTGAAACACTTAATGCCATTGTTGATTTTGTTATAACTTTTAAGAAGTAGAGGTCTATGATCCGAGCCCGTTCTTGGAAGATGCCTGACCACATTATTCTGTATAAGCTGCCTCCATGATTCGTTTATAAAGATTCTATCAAGCCGCTTCCAAATTCTTCTTCTAGCTTCCGAATTATTGCACCAAGTGAACTTAGGTCCACTATAACCCAAATCCTTAACTTCACAGTTGTTCATGCAAGTGCTGAACTCAAAACTTTTGTACATTCTGTGAGGTCGACCTCCTTGCTTCTCTTCCGGATCCAAAATAACATTGAAATCACCTCCGATACACCAAGGGAAATCCACCCTCATGTGAGTATATTCCAAACTGTTCCAAAGTTCTTTCATGTCATATGCGTTACATTTTGCATAAACCGCAGTAATGAACATACTCTTATCTTCCACCATATTTTGCATCTTGATAGTTATCTGTTGTTCATCAGCAATGATCACACTAGAGTGGACGTTTTCAGACCACATGAGCCAAATTTGCCCGTTTGTGTTAGTCATACAGTGTTTGAGTCTAAGATATTTCATATATTTGTCAATTTTGTTCAAACTAGCAAAAGGTTCCATAAGAGCTATGAAATCCACTTTGTGGATGTTGATGAGTTTTTTAAGCCTTGGCATGGCCTTCTTAGTGTTAACCCCTCTAATGTTCCAAAATATTGCACTTATCATGGAAAGGGGATTAGTTTGATATACCTCCCTGAAGAAGAAGTTTCTGAAATTGTCTTTTCTTCTTTTCCTTTCTTTTGTTCTGCTTCCTGCTTTTAATCACGGGAGAAAAACCTTCTTCGTTGTCATGGTCTTGCCCCATTTGTAGCTGATTTCAGGGTACCACAACAGTCACTGTGTTTGGGGAAGTGATCTCAATTTGGTTTTGTGTTTCCTTCCATAAAGACAAAGAATCACTATTACATTATTGCTGCTTTTGTTTCGAATTACTGTTGTCTTATTGTTTCTCCTGATTCAATTCAACTTCAAGGAATATACCAGGAAAGTTCTTTATATCCGAAGGGACACTAACAGATTCATTGACGTACATTTTCCATTCCACTTTATTGGTTGTACTATCCTCCACATTACTCGACTTCACAACAGATTTTTCATCTTCAGTTTGTGTAATAATCTTTGTCTCAATGTTGCTGTCATTTTTTTCACATATGTCACTCTTGCTCACTTCTGTCTTTTGCAAATGACAGTCTTCATTCGAACTCTCAATTTGTATATCATTAGGAATCACTATAGTTTTGTTCTTTTGTATGTTAGACACTTTGATAGGTTTGAAAACAACTTTTGTCTTTCTCTTTGGGACACTATTGTGTTTTTTGTTCTTGCCTTTCCTATTGGTTCGTTGTATGATGTCGTGCTGCCTTATCAAATTATTTTTACTTGTTTGATCTTTCTTCAAGTTCTATTGAACGAACGCATCAATATCATTTTGTTGAAATTGCACAGCAGCAACATTCTGTTGAGCGTGAACGGCAGCAACATTTTATTTTTGCACAGTAGCAGCATTCTGTTGAGCGTGCACAGCCGAATTTTCAGTGAGCATTCTATTTTTCCTATGTTCCCGCTGCATATTTTCAGTTTTTTTTCTAACATTTTCCCCTGTTTCATTCTCCTTTTCCACTGCTTCATTATCTTTGCACACTGCTTCAAATGCTTCAGTCTCCTCCTTGTTCAAATTATCTTCAAGATCCTTTTTTTTCCAGCTCTCTTTTCCTTTCAAGTATTCTACAATTCATCATATTATGTCCTAATTTCCTACAATGCTTACAATATTTTGGAACCCCTTCATATTCAAGTTTTTGGATGAAACCTTTTTGAGGAGTATTATCAAAAATCTGCCCAACATACACAGCATCCGGTTGTGGTTTGAGTAAATCAATTTCAATCTGAACCTTTGTCATGCTAGGTCTAGTTTTGCCTCGCGTAGCTAGGTCCATCTCCAATGGAGTTCCGAAGACACTTATGACTTGCTTAATGTACTGCCATGTATGCATATGGTAGGGTAGCCCAGGTAACAGAACCCATACCGGTGCAACTGGTAAGTCTTCCTCCGGCTTCAAATCTGGCGACCATCTCTGAAGCCACATTTGTTGTCCCTCTATTTCAATAACTTACTTGTACCAGACTAGATTAAAATCATCCCCATTTGTAAAATCAAGAAACACATTAAAATTATCATATACCCCAATTTTGACATTACCTTTGATAGAAATAAGCTCTTTGAACTTGGACCTAATTCGATCAATTTGAGGTCTAGGTTTGATAAATCTGCCCACAATTGTAAGGCGACACTCTTCAGCCATAATTTCGTAGTAATCAGCTTCTTTGAATAGAACCGCTGGTATCCCATTGTGAGTTGTGTGAGTTGCTGTCACTTATTCTTCTGCTTTTTGATTTGGGGCTTCTGGGAATTGCTTAGCAGCATCAATTTTCTCTGCATATGAAGCTTTCTTTTCTGCATTTTCGATTACAGGTCTTGTGGTTTGGTTGGAGTTGTTTTGGCCCTCCAGACGCATCGGTGGGGCTCCGTCCGGTGGGTCCATGGAGGTGGCGCGTGGGTTTAGTCGTTAGATAGAGCCGTTATTATGCCGTTGGTTGTAGAGAGAAGTGAGAGTTTTTAGGTAATACTTCTCTGTTTCTATTTTGTTTCAGCTTGTTATAATTTGTTTTACTGAATTTTTTTTATCACAGAGATAACAAAAATCTGAGATAATTTGAAGAACTAACCTCGGCATACACAGTATATAATGTCATATCTCATAGATTCAGAGGCGGATCCAGGAATTAAACTTTATGGGTTCAACTTTTAAGATTTTTAACATTGAATGCATTATATTTTTAAGGTTATGGGTTCAAATCTATTATATTTGCAATTTCAATGAATTTTTACACATAAATTTCTATTCGGCGTCAAAAGTTATGAATTCAATTGAACCCGGCACTGCATAAATTCAAACGTGCCTTAACATCAACCTTATTATAGCAACCCATGTTCGTAATCATGTGTTAGGAATTGAGGAATGACGACGTCTCAAAATTTATTGTCTCCCGTCACAAGAAAGCAGAAAAAAGAATAGAGGATTAGCAGCTATAAACACATACACGAAGGCTCTAGGAAGTCTGCGAATAGGTTATAAAGAAAGTTGCGATATCAGTCAAAATCTCCAGCCGGCGAGACGGCAAGACATGTTTTCTCTCACTTGACTTTGAAAAAAAAAATGTCTACATATTGTAACATTTGTCATTTTACAAAGTAAAATAGTCGTCCCTGCATGTACTTTTCGCCCCAGTTTACCAAAGTCAAAGGCACGTATTTTCGTTATCTTCAACATCAGCCCTCCAAATTTTCATCAAAAATCTAAAAATACCAAATTTTCATCCTTCACAGTTTGCCTTCACTGGCCATCAATGGCTACCTCCACCCCTTTAGACAACATCCTCCGCCACACCACCGCGTTCCTGCTGGAGATCCTTTCGCAATCTGACCTACGTCCCCGTCTTTTCTCAGTTTTTCTTCAAAGAATTCAATCCGATAAGCCCCTCAATCTTGCAGCTGAAACTATAGAAAATGCAGTTTCCACTTCCAACTCTTCCATCAAATCTTCCTCTCTCAGACTGGCGGAAAAGATCCTTCTTTCTTATTCTGAAAACCCATTTTCTTCCTTTTTGTTATCCCTCGTTTACACTCTTCTAGGCAGACCACATGATGCTGCTCTTAGTCTTCTTGATGTGTTTTACACCGACCCTTCAATTGCAAGACTGGAAATTGCACCCCTTGTTTTTGAAGAGCTATTTCTCATTCATTTTATTCCCATTCTTCAATGGTATAATGAGCAAAGGTCAAGAATTATGTCTTGCATATCACTAAACTCGGGTTATCATCATGGCGATGATGAGTCAGTGGCAGCTACGAATTCATTGTCAGCTATGAGTGGAGAGCAAGCTTCGGAGTTGAAAGATTTGGAGAGAGAGTATGAAGAAATTCTTGATGAGAATTGTAGGGTTTTCGCTGAATATTTCAAGGACATTTTGCGTAATAAAGATGGGTGCAAGTTCACGGATCCGCCATCCGTAATAGTACAACGGAATGAATGCTATTTTGTGTTTAGCAAAGATGAGGAGATGACCAATGAAGAATTTGGACGGTATTATAATGTAATGTTTTACTATTACTTAGAGGTCTACCTTAATTTAGTTTGCTTAATTACACTATTTTTTTTAATATCATGATTATGTTTTATTGCTTAAATTTTTTAACTTTAAAAAGAGGTTAATCAATTCTTTGCCAATACTTAGAGAAACTTTACTAACTCTAATACCTCTTCAAATTTCATTTGCTTCTCATAGTGGAGTACTGGGGTGTCACGACCCAAGCCCATGACACTTATGGTCTGATTTGGGTCTAGGATCACACGGATTTTTCTTTTTTGGGCTAAGTGATCTCGAGCTCTAAAAGCGCGTGTGTCATGTAAACTTGTGTCATTGCTTATATAGCTCTTCACTTTCCTCTCCCAATCCAATGTGGGATTTGCCTAAGGTGGCATGTGCATCCCTCTTCAAAAGCATGCTAGCCTAGAAGCCTACCCGCCCTCATCAGTCCGCCCTGTGTCATGGACATCACATGGAGTGTATATCGTTTCTAGGACTAGCTAATGGAAATTTTTAGGTCATATTTAGCGCGTAGGTTTCTAGTTTTACTTTAATACACTTTTTTGCGGATGGCTGGTCCAGAATTTAGATGTATGAGGTTTTTAAGATGACATAATGCGTCCTAAAATATATATGTAACTCTATCTATAATTATTTTTCAAATACACATATAAGGTCGATGCCGAAGAGTCCTACCGAAGGGGCAAACTGATTGATGGATTTGTCATTCTTGTAGAATTTAGTAGATCAATTTCAACAACTATAAAATTTTCTACCCTCTAATTTAGACCAAAAGCTTCTTTGTCTCTATTACACTAACATTATTCATTTATATAGATTCCATTAAAATAAGAATCTGTTCTGTCTGCACTTCCTTGGCTGTGCGGGCTCTCTCATTGTTTACTCCGTCCATCCTTTCAATATGATATGATTGCTTGTTCACAACGTAGAAGTCGATATCTCTGCTTAATCTGCTGCTTCAGCTAAGGGGCCTTAATGATAAACAACTGCTAATAAAGCTGTTAACTATTCCTTCGGTTTCGATTAGTGTGGTGTAATTTGACTGTACAAGGAGTTTAAAAAAGAAAAAACTACATGCTATGAATCATCCTATGCATAAATTAGATGAATTATATTCTCCATGACATTTTTTTAAGTCTATGGAAACATCCTATGAATCAACAGTGTAATATCTCACTAAACATTATTTTTCTATGATTCATTAGTCTTGCATACTTATGTGCAGCCAATATGGGCAGATTCTGCTGAATTCAACATGAGTAGCAAAAATTTGTCCAAGTTTCCATCCTTTTATCCCGAGAGAGTTTCTCTGAAAGTTTTTACAAACCAAAGATCATCAACAAAAACAAAGCCTTTCAGCAATTCCAATTTTGATTCTGAACCTAAGTCTTGTTCAAGTGAAAATTCCAATGATCCTTATTCCACAGAATCTGAAGCCGAAAATGAGGTAATTAACCGATACAAACAATAAAATGAGATCATATTGGCCTGCAGACAGATACACCTATGCATATTGTTCTAATAATTAAAGTATTCCTTGTGTCTTTTAGGACATGAACAAAAGAATGGCATTGCTCAACACAAGGCAGAGGCAAAACTTACACGAAAAGCAGCCTATTTTGGGAGAATCAAGCTGGTAGGAATTAAAAAATGATGACTTGCCATTTTCTTTGACATGATATTTATATGACTTTTATGACTATACCAGCCATCCAGATCCTTTGATGGACGACTATGATAATATGCAATCCAGTGGAAAAAATACACCTCCAAAGGATTTTGTATGTCCTATAACTACTCATGTAATTGAAGATCCAGTGACTCTTGAGACTGGTCAGACATATGAAAGAAAGGCAATTCAAGAATGGTTGGAAAGAGGAAACTCCACTTGCCCAATCACACGGCATAAGCTACATAGTACTCAACTACCAAAAACAAATTACGTGCTCAAGCGCCTCATAGCAAGCTGGCAGGAGAAGGACCAGAATTCAGCTCTTGTTCAAACGAAACTGATTGCACCGACTGAATATGAACCAGTGACGAACAAGCCTGGAACCATCAGTGAGCTTCGTCGTGCAATAACCAGCCTCTGTACATCAGAGATTTTGAGAGAGTCTGAAATGGCAGTGCTCCAAATTGAGCAGTTCTGGAGAGAAGGTCAGATGGTTGATATTCAGACAATGCTCTCAAAACCTCCAGTTATCAATGGTTTTGTAGAGATCCTTTTCAGTTCTGTTGATCCCCATGTTCTGATGGCAACAGTATTTCTCCTTTCTGAACTTGGATCAAGAGATAATGGTGTCATCCAAACACTTACCAGAGTTGACACTGATGTAGAATGCATTATTGGTCTTTTCCAGAAGGGGTTACTGGAAGCTGTTGTTTTGATCTATCTTTTGATTCCATTGATTGGGAATCTTACAGACATGGAATTGTTGGATTCTCTTTTGAAAGTTCTCATGAGTAGGGAGGAAGACTTGGTTAACATGTCCATGAAGCCCAAAGCTGCTTCAGTGCTACTTCTGGGACATATTCTTAGAAACACAGATGATAAAGGAGCTCCCAAAATTTCTAAGAGGTTGACTTCAGAAAAAGTAGTTGAGGCTATTGCAGGCAGCTTGGAAGCTGAACTAGAGGAAGAACGACTATCAGCTGTCGTTATACTGTTGAGATGCATGCAATTGGATGGACGATGCAGGAATACGATAGCTGACAAAGCACAGCTAACTCACCTGTTAGAGAGTTTCATTGGAGCAAACGATGCAGACAAGTTTGAG
Organism: Nicotiana undulata; assembly: GCA_005239495.1. NCBI lineage: Eukaryota > Viridiplantae > Streptophyta > Magnoliopsida > Solanales > Solanaceae > Nicotiana > Nicotiana undulata. The sequence goes on from ML247799.1 coordinate 14,945, forward strand.
ATTGTCCGATTCCTATCTGAACTAGTCAAGTTAAACAGGTACTTAAGTCTAACTATATTAAATTCCATTTCTGTACATTTCTCAAAAACTTTTTACTCACTATATTGTTTACTCCAGGAGGACACTTAATGAGCAAGTGTTGCACATAATTAAGAATGAAGGTAGCTATAGCTCAATGCATAGCCTCCTCATATATCTTCAGACAGCTCTCCCTCATCAGTGTCCTGTTGTGGCTGGCCTACTTCTCCAACTTGATCTGCTTGTACGAGTCTCAGTTTATCTCTACACCATCCTCCCCCTAACCCTCTGTGTTTATGCGAGCCATCACATCAATGACATAACTTGCGTGGTTTTGAACTGCAGGCAGAACCAAGGAAAATGAGCATCTACAGAGAGGAAGCTGTAGATGTCCTAATTATGTGTCTCAGAAATTCGGATTATCCTGCCTCTCAAATAGCTGCTGCTGAGACAATTTTAGCACTCGAGGGAAGGTTTTCCTATTCTGGGAAACCTCTTATCAGGGAATTTCTACTTAAACGTGCAGGACTTGATGAGACAGATAACAATGTGGCACAAAATAAAACTAGATATCCATCTAATGATAGTCAAGAAACAACGGTCAGCTTCATATCTATAATAATGCAGTAGTATTCCAAAACCGATGCCAAATGCTAAATTTCATCCCTCTTCTTCTGTTTCGTAAAAATATTGTTGTAGGAAGAAGAGAAAGCCGCTGAGGAGTGGGAGAGGAAAATGGGATTTTCTCTGGTCAGCTATGAATTTGGATTACTATTTGAGGCTTTAGCAGAGGGCATGAAGAGTAAATCATCAGATTTATTTTCTGCATGTTTTGTGTCTGCTACTTGGCTGGTATACATGCTGACCGCTCTTCCAGACACTGGAATTAGAGGAGCAGCAAGAGTGTGCTTTCTCAAGCAGTTTGTATCAATACTTAAGTCTTCCAGAGACACAGAGAATAAAGCACTTAGCTTGCTTGCACTGAGGAGCTTTATCAGTGAACCTGGTCAGTCGAATATTTAAGTATAGATGTATTCTGGTATGCATAAGTAGTAATCAGTCATGGTTTTATGTGTAAGGTCTATTGTTGGTCACTGAAGATTATTCTCATTTGTCATATGGTGAATTTCAGAAGGACTGCATGATCTTACAAACCATGTCAAGGATATACTCAAAAGCTTGAGAGAGCTAAAGAAATCATCTACCATTGCTGTGGAAATGTTAAACCTTTTGTCGGAAGAGCGTGAATCAAGTGCAGTAAGTCTCTGGTATGTCCTTACACTTTATTTCAGCAAAGTTAACCACCCTAATCCTCTAAATTTTACTGGTATCAGGATATCTGGAATCATAAAAAAATTGTACAAGAGGATTGCAGTGTTAACGGTGAAGTCAATTCAATTGTGTTCTTCAGAAATATAGTTTTTTCCAGTCATACAGATGGATCAATAAAGGTCTGTTTTCATAGGTTTAAGAATGCTTGATTTTTCCTACCTTGTGAATTGTAAATAAATGATTATTCCTTTTGCCCACTTATGAGTAAGCTGTACATCATAAGGTTCTAACTATACCACACACAAAGAGGAGATCAGACGTGGTATTCCAGGGTAGTCTTTGCCTACCCCTACATATCATGAATCCTTGTTCATCCAAAATGTATTAGAACAATGTTTAGGTAAAAGTAGCTTGGTCATGTGAGAATTGTGGGAGAACAAAGAGCGTGCAGAGCTGAGTGTGATGGAAAATTGCTTAATCTTTGAAGGTGTGGAAAGTAAAAGCTAAAAGTTTACACCTCATTCAAGAGATCCGAGAACACCTCAAAGCGGTGACAAGCCTGGTAGTTGTACACTCAGCAGAAAAATTGTACAGTGGTTCACTTGATAGAACTGTGAGGGTAAGACATATATATATATCCCTCAGATTCGTAAAATATATGGTTTATCTCGCTAAACCTGTCTAAATTTTCACTTGTAGGTGTGGTTAATCCAGGATGAAGGAATAGAATGCGAAGAAGTTCATGAAATGAAGGATCATGTCAATAACCTAGTGGTTGCAAATAGCTTGTCATGCTTTCTTCCTCAAGGAAGTGGAATTAAGGTCAGTTACGTTGTCCATGCTCTTTAAGTAGAAAATTTTGACATTTCGTAAAAACAATAAACATTGACTGGTTAACCGAAAATCAGGTGCATTCATGGAATGGAGCAACTAAACTAGTAAATCAACACAAGTATGCAAAATGCTTGACTCTTGTTAAAGGAAAACTGTATTGCGGATGTCTTGATAACAGCATACAGGTTAACAAAATATTCCCTTGGAGAATTACTGTGAGAGAAGATGCATCTAATACTATATTTTACTCATCTATAGGAAGTTGATTTGCCAACTGGAACAATTAATTCTATTCAAAGCGGCTCAAGAAAATTATTAGGGAAATCAAGTCCAATTTATGCCATACAAGTTCATGATGGACTACTATATTCAGCTGGTACATCCGTGGATGGAGGAGCTGTGAAGGTACAACCGTATTATAGATAGTCATTAACCAATTTAGTTTTTAATCTCCGCATTGGATGCTTCATGTGATTTCTTCAAAATAGTCTTAACATTTTGAATATACTCATTAATATTCTAAAATTTTCTTTTATATAAAAAGATATGGAATACAGAAAATTACAGTATGGTCGGATCATTGCCATCTACATTAGAAATTCGTGCAATGGCTGTCAGTTCAGAGCTTGTCTATCTAGGGGGAAAAGGCGGAATTTTGGAAGTCTGGTGTAAAAAGAAACATAATAGAGTGGAAGCGCTACAAACTGGTATAAATGGTAAACTTCTTTGTATGGCTCTTGATGTTAATGAAGAAACTTTGGTTATTGGAACATCTGATGGCACAATTCAGGTAGACTATTAGTTCCTCCTTTTGAATTACTATCCTCTAACTTCGACCAGAATATTCTGCTATAATGATCCTTTGAACAAAGAAATATGAATCTTTTGGTTTTCTGCAGGTTTGGGGGCCGAGTTGAAGTAAAATCGTGTAATACTAGCTGGTTTTAGAGCTGAGATTGACATTCTTTTTCAATAAATAAGCAATAAATGTCCATATCAACATGTATTAAATTAGTAAAATTTGTACATAGGTGAATTTGTTACATCAATGAACTGTTGAGCTTGATCTTAACCATAACATTACGTGGTTCAGTTTGTCAGTAGGAAAACTGGACGACCTAAATGATAATTTACAGCATAGCACATTGCCTTGGTATTCCATTTCATGAAGACGAGGGATAAGATAATACGCCTCGGGGGGAAAATGCCCTTAAAAAGTTAATGGTGATCTGAATCTTTATTATTCAGATCTCAAATATTAAGTGTCTTTATTTTTAATGTCTGAATCTTAATCATGAAGTGTGTTTGTTTTGTTTTTTTAATTCACAATCACTTAATGAGTCTGAATAGGTATGTATAATTAAGATCTATGACAAGACTTATTTTCATTAAGATGTTATCATCCACATTTCATTATTAATTATTGTCACCGTCTACCATTATCAACTATTATCATGCCATCCACTACCACCATACTCAATCACCACCACTACCATACTCAATCATAGCCGTCACCATTATCGACAACCACCACTCACTATCCTCACTACCCCCACCCACCGCCATTCTCAACCACAACCACAAACTCATCTACCTCAATTACCACAACTAACCACCCAATCACCATCAACAACCATAACTGGCACTGTCCACCATTATAAACTACCATCAACTTCCTCGATCACAACCACCACCAACACCACCCACTATTATTTTATTATCACCCACCATCACTATCCTCGACCATAATCGCTATCACTACCAATCGCCACTAGCAACTACCTAGAACCACCACCATCTACCGCCTCTAATCGGCATTCAGAGGCATCACCGCTAGCCATCACCACCACTAACTATGATATTTTTAAAAATATTTATTTTATTTATAGAATATCAGATTAATTAGTATTTTATTTGAATTTTGTGTTTATTAATTTTCAAATAAAGATAAATTTTATACATTCAGATGTTAAAAAAACAGTCTTAATCTTTTAGTATTCAAATCTTGATACACATTTTAATATTCTTATGTGTATTCATATTTAAATGTCTTAATCTTAATGCATATCTTGATATTCATATGTATATTCAGATTCATACGTTTTAATCTTAAAAAAATTAAATGAGGCCTAAGTGGTTCTTCAAAACAAGTTCATTATTAAAGTAGAATAAGCTCAATGCTCAATAAATCAACTTTGGTATAATAACGTCTACAAATGATGATGAACCAAAACTATAGAAAAAAACAAAAAAAAAATTAAATAATAATGACAATAGCAAAATAACAATGAATAACAGTAAATCAATAATTATAACTATATTAATAATAAATCAATAGCAAGGACTATCACAACAACAATAATAATTATATATATATATATATATATATATATATATATATTGTATACGATTAAAATCGAGCACGTCCGATTTTATGGGCTCGAGAGTCTGCCTCGAGATTAAGTTCATATCGAAGCGAGCTCGAGCTCGAAGAACACGAAGACCGAAGGATTAAGATCAGACACAAATCTCGGCGGGAATCTAGGGATTGATAGAACCGCCAACGGTTATTGATACCAATCATAGATTTTACTTCTGAAATTAGAGTTATACCTTATTTAGGATTCCTCTACTATATAAAGAGGAACCACGTTCATGTGTAACTATCATATATCACATACGCTTACTAGAATAACAATACGTTGCTCTTTTACTTGCTTACAATTTACTACTATTCTTATTGTTCTTAATGCTTGATCTCGAGCTTGTTCCAATCGAGGTCGATAAATTGCAACAACACTGGTTTGATTTATCTTAATCGTTTTAATTCATTTATTTATCTAGTCATTTACCAATTGGCATTGAATCAAATCGCGTATCCTTATAACCACATTACAAGTTTAATTATTACTCGTATTTCGAGGTAAACAGTTTGGCGCCCACCGTGGGGCTAAGGATAATAGTGATTGTTCAGTACTAATTCTGGTAAAACATACTATTTTACGCTTATTTCTTGTCAAGAATTTTCTTTTCAGGTTTAATCATGTCAAACTCACAAAACACAGCTACACACGGTGACAATGGCCTCGGACTCCACGGGAAAAATGAGAATGTTATCGCTCCAGGAAATGAGGTGCCACAAGCTAACCTCGGAGGAGCACCGCCCGTCAACCCGGCTGATGTCAGTTCGCATGTTGCTTTGAATGCGGATTTAGGCGCAGACCCCGAAGGAAGTGTACGCGGAGAGGGTCGGGCTGATAGTCAGGGTACACAGGGCAGAGGAGACGAAGGGGTCAATCTCCAAGTAATATTTGAAATACTTCAAGCTCAACAAAACGCCATTACTTAGTTGCCAAAATCAGCACAGGGCACCAGATAGGGTCGAACAAGAGGTTACTCGTCGTACCGAGCTAGTGCCTAAAAGATCGGGTGATAATATTTCAACAACCGACCCTAGTATAATGAGGATGCTCAAGTAGCTTACTAAGATAACAGAATCGGGAGAAAATAAAATCTAAACCAATGACAAGAAGGTGGAAACTTATAACTCTCGAGTTGACCAAATATCAGGGGCACCACCGATCTTAAAAGGAATGGATTCTAAGATGTTCGTACAAAAATCATTCCCTCCGAGTGCGGCTCCGAAGCCCATTTAGAAGAAGTTCTGAATGCCCAATATACCTAAATACAACGGGACCTCAGACCCAATGAGCACGTCACTTCTTATATGTGCGCCATAAAAGGAAACGATTTGGAAGATGACGAAATCGAGTTTGTATTGCTGAAGACGTTCGGGGAGAGACTGTCAAAGGGAGCTATGATTTGGTATCACAACTTGCCACCGAATTCTATAGATTTGTTCGCCATATTAGTGGATTCAATCGTAAAAGCATATGCTGGGGCCATAAAGGTTGCAACGAAAAAATCAGACCTCTTCAAAGTGAAGCAGAGGGATAACGAGATGGTAAGGGAGTTCGTATCTCGATTCCAAATAGAACGCATGGAATTACCACCAGTCACTAATGATTGGGCTATTCAAGCCTTCACACAAGGATTGAACGAGCGGAGTTCGATTGCATCGCGCCAGTTGAAATGAAACTTGATCGAGTACCCAGCTATGACTTGTGCAGATGTTCAAAATCGATATCAGTCGAAGATCAGGGTCGAGGACGACAAATTGGGAGCCCCCTCAGGTTCAGTACATACAAATCGGTCGACAGGTAAAAATCAGAGAGATCTTGATAGAGAATCAAGTCCGAATAAAGATCAGTATCAGCGGTATGTTTCAGACCGAAGGAAAAACCATCTGAGACGCAACTCCGCCCAGAACGATCGATGCAGTGACCAAAGGCAGAACTATCGGGGACTTATGAGTAAAACTGGATTTGACAAATATGCAGATCCCAAAGAAGCACCTTAGTTATCGGAGTACAATTTCAGTGTTGATGCATCAGTGATTGTATCGGCAATCGGAAGGATCAAAGACACTAGGTGGCCCAGACCGATCCTTCTCAAAGTAACCTAAATTTAATGTGTAAGTATCATGGCACTCATGGCCATCGGACTGAATACTGCAGACAGCTAAGGGAGGAAGTAGCTCGATTGTTCACTGAGGGCCACCTTCGAGAGTTCCTCAGTGATCGAGCCATAAATCACTTCATTGGGAGAGACGCCAACAGAAAGAACGAGCAGGAAGTTCCTCAGCATGTTATTCACATGATAGTCGGTAGGGTCAACGTCCCGCAAAGGCCTATCTTCAAACGCACCAAGGTGTGGATCACCAGAGAAAAGTGAACTCGGGATTATGTGCCCGAAGGCACTTTATCGTTCAATGATGAAGAATCGAAAGGCATTTCTGAGTCGCACAATGACGCCCGGGTAATTTCAATTTTGTTAAATAAAATTCAAGTTAAACGTGTTCTACCGGATCCAGGTAGCTCCGCAAACATAATCAGATCGAGGGTCGTAAAGCAGCTCGGCCTGCATGACCAAATTGTACCTGCATCTCGAGTCCTAAACGGCTTCAACATGGCAAGTGAAACAACGAAGGGGGAGATAACCCTACCAGTAAACGTGGCTGGAACCATCCAAGACACAAAATTCCATGTCATCGAAGGCGACATGAGATATAATGCACTGCTCGAAAGGCCCTGGATCCACAACATGAGGGCAGTATCGTGGACCCTTCACCAAATGATGAAGTTCCCAACAATGGATGGTGTGAAAATAGTTTACAGGGAACAACACACTGCAAAGGAAATGTTTGCAGTCGACGAGGTGACGTCGATAGCAACACATTCGACCTCAGAAAAATTGAACATCAAATATAAGCAAACGACCAAATAGCACTCACCATTCCCAACCTCGACCGAATCGGAGAAACATGTAATCGAAGAAGAAGAAGAGGATTTTCTCACTCCTCGAACTTTCGTTGTTCCCGAAGAATCAGATGCAACCAAGTCGACGGTCGAGGAGCTGGAACAGGTGATACTGATCGAGTATCTACCCGAACAAAAGGTATACCTGGGTACGGGGTTGACCCTCGAACTCAGGAAAAAACTCATTCAATTTCTTATTGATAACATGGATTGCTTTGCATGGTCCCATTTAGACATGACAGGAATCCCACTAGAGATAACAACTCATCGATTGAGCCTGGATCCCAAGTTTAGACCGATAAGCAAAAGAGAAGACCCTAGTTCGACGTAAAACATGCCTTCATAAAGGACGAGGTAACCAAACTTCTAAAAATAGGATCCATTCGGGAAGTAAAATATCCCGAAAGGTTAGCTAATGTAGTCGTAGTCCCCAAAAGGGGGAACAAACTTAGAATGTGTGTAGACTATAAGGACTTGAATAAAGAATGTCTGAATGACTCTTTTTCATTGCCTAACATCGATCACATGATCGATGCCACGGCCGGCCACGAGATTCTTACCTTTATCGACGCCTATTCTGGGTACAATCAGATCTAGATGGACTCAGAAGATCAAGAAAAAACTTCTTTATCACTAAGTCTAGGACCTATTGTTATATTATAATGCCCTTCGAGCTAAAAAATGCGGGAGCTACATATCAACACCTAGTTAACAAAATGTTCGAAGAACAGATAGGTAAATCAATGGAAGTTTACATTGATGATATGTTAGTTAAGTCCCTGCGCGCAGAGGACCATTTGACTCATTTTCAGGAAACATTCAAAATCCCAAGAAAGTACAACATGAAGCTTAACCTCGAAAAATGTGCTTTCGGGGTCGGTTCAGGCAAATTCCTCGGCTTTATGGTGTCAAATCGGGGAATCAAAATCAACCCTGATAAGATTAAGGCCGTCGAGGATATTACCATTGTAGAAAGTGTGAAAGTCGTACAAAGGCTAACCGAACGGATAGCTGCCTTGGGTCGATTCATTTCAAGGTCATCATATCGGAACCACAGGTTCTTCTCCTTGCTCAAAAAGAAAAATGATTTCGCACGGACCCCAAAATGTCAACAAGCATTGGAAGAATTAAAGCGGTACGTATTGAGCCCACCTTTGCTCCACACTCTGAAGGCAGATGAGAAGTTGTACTTATACTTGGCAGTATCCGAGATAGCGGTAAGTGGTGTACTAGTTCGAGAAGAGCAAGGTATGCAGTTTCGTGTTTATTACGTAAGTCGGACCTTAGGAGATGCTGAAACTAGGTATCCACACTTAGAGAAATTGGCACTTCCATTTATGTATCTAGAAAATTAAAGCCATATTTCCAGTGTCACCCCATATGTGTGATAACCACTTATCCACTCCGAAATGTCTTGCTCAAGCTCGAATTATCGGGCTGATTGGCTAGATGGGCCGTCAAACTCGGCGGGTACGATATCGAATATCAGCCACAAACGGCCATCAAGTCTCAAATTTTAGCAGTCTTCGTGGACGACTTTATGCCGACCCTCGTACCTGAAGTGGAAATGGAACTTCTACTAAAATCGGGCACGTCATCGGGGGTATGGACCCTCTTCACAGACGGTGCTTCGAATGCAAAAGGGGCTGGGCTCGGCATTGTTTTGAAACCGCCCACGGGCAACATTATTAGGCAATCTATTAAAACTGCCAAATTGACTAACAATGAGGCCGAGTATGTGGCCATGATTACAGGTCTCGAGCTAGCTAAAAGTTTGGGAGCGGAAGTCATCGAAGCTAAATGCGACTCTCTACTGGTGGTAAACCAGGTAAACGAAACCTTCGAAGTTTGAGAGGATAGGATGCAAAGGTACTTAGATAAATTGCAAGTAACCTTGCACCGTTTTAAAGAATGGACTCTACAACATATCCCTTGAGAGCAAAACACCGAGGTCGATGTACTTGCCAACTTGGGGTCATCGGTCGAAGAAGATAAGATCATCTCGGGGACCGTCGTCTAACTCTAGAGGTCTGTGATCGAGGAAGGACATGCCGAAATAAATTCTACGAGTTTAACTTGGGACTGGAGAAATAAATACATCGAGTACTTTGTCACGCCCCAACCTCGGGGAGCGTGACCGGCGCTCAACCGAGTGAACCTGGTCGAGCAAGTCTATTATACCTATCCAATACGACCCATTAAGACTCAAAAAAGGGATGCATTATCATTTGTTAAACATGGAAGGGATCAGATATACATGCATAACTGTTGCCAGTCCATCTTTCATTATATAACATTGTGTCACAATTAAGTTCCAAAAGTACTTACAATTTAAAATTTAGAGTAAAAAGAGTTTCAAAATAAAACCTTATCCGATGACCACCCCGACACCCATACATGACCCACATAAACGTATATGGAGCCTCTAAAGATACATAAGACAAACATGACAATGTCGGTAACAAGGCCCCGGCTATACCTCAAAATGTGGTAACTTATACAAAAGAAGAACAACATACACTACACATGACCCCGGGAAGAAACAGGGCTCACCAAGACTGCTGTAAGGAGAAAGAGAGAGGGAACCACCATTGGCGATCAGCGCTATCTGCGATGGAACCACCTACATCCATTCAAATATGCAGCGCCTCCGGCAAAAGGGACGTTAGTACTGTCGAATAGTACTAATATGTAAGGCAAACACCAATCTTAGGAGAATGAACAATGAAATAAAGAGAAGGCAGTCATAATAATCAAATAGTGCTTCGCAGAAATACAAAGACACACCAAGAAAGGATCACATAGTTTCCAATTCAGTCTTTCCATCTTTTTAGGTTAATAATCCTTAGTGCCAAGTGCCACAACTCATAATGCCACCGTATTTTTACACGGAGTCCGGTGCCCAACTGGCTAAGACATCCCAAGTGAGACATATCCATATCCATAATTTAAATCAATAATTCCAACACAAATGCCACCATGAGTACATCATGGTGTCCGATATCGGCTCGATCGGCTAAGCCATCTCACTTGAGACATAACCTCTTTAAATTGTTCACTCAATTCACTATTTCTTTCCCATCTTCCATTAAATGGCACAAACAACCCCATTTATTAAGTAGTTCTCGGCACTTGGATGGGTTTTACAATTTAAGTCTTTTCCCTTTTTATTTGTTCAAATAACATCATCAACCATGTCGATACGTACTATCATGTAAGGCATTGCACACATAAAGGAAAGATCTTGGAGATCATAATCACACTTTCAATAGTAGGATTTCATACTAAACACTTAGAACAATTATGGAACATAAATCTTTCAACCCAACACATTATGGCAATTAATTCTATCATGGTCAAGTCGTAACTTACGCCAATTATTCAGACGACATGAGTTCGATTCTAAGAAGAAGCGGGTTAGCCATACATACCTCAATTGATCTTCTTTGACTCTACAATTATCCGGAACTCTTAGAAACCTTAATCTATTTTAGCAATATAACAATTAGAACTGAAATTAGGAAGACATTCATGGTTTTAGCTCACTTGAGAATTTTATCAAATACTTAAGTGTGTATTAAAGTTTTAAGGTCCCTTTCATGGGAGGTTTCATCTTCCATAACCCATTCATGTCCATTCTTAGCTTAAATTCCCCTTACACCCTTTTATCTCTCATGCATGCAATGTAATCACCCCCCCCCCCCCCCCCCCCATAAACCTAAAACCCCCCACCCCCCTATTCTTCTTTTTATTTTTAT
>ML247799.1:26255-49964 GCA_005239495.1 Nicotiana undulata
CCCCCCCCCCCCCTCCCTATGAAGTATCACACTAGTACCCCATTATAGCTATGATTGGAATTCAGAGTTGGGGTGATGGAGTCTTACCTCTTAGGATGAAGAATTTGGTGCCCTACTTGAATACTTCTGTAACGACCCGACCGGTCATTTTACATTACCGGACCCCGTTTCCCTAAATAAGACTTCCCATAGCGGCTTCTTGTGATTTGTGACTTGCGGGGACTGGTGGTTCAGGATTTGGAAGTGCTTTGAGCAGTATAGGAACACTTGGTTCCTTAAGGTTGCCCTATTTGGCCAAGTTTGACTCCGGTCAACATTTTGAGCAAACGACCTCGGAATCGAATTCCGACAGTGTCAGTGGCTTCGTATGATAATTTCGGACTTGAGCATATGTTCAGAATGGGTTTTAGATAACTCGGGAGCATTTCGGCACCCGATATAGAAATAAGGATTTCCTTAAATTAGAAATTTGGTTTGGAACGTAATTTTATGATATCGAGGTCCGAATGAAATTCCGAGATCGCGAATAGTTCCGTTATGTCATTTACGACTTGTCTGCAAAATTGGATGTCGTTCCGAATTGTATAGGTCGGTCCGGCTCATCGATATAGAAATCAAGAACTTGAAGTTTCTTAAGTTATTGTTTTAGGGGTCTTGGGGTGTGATTTTGAGATTTAGCATTGTTTCTGGTATTCCGAAGGCTCGAGCGAGTCTGTATTATGATTTAGGACTTGTGGGTATATTTGGACGGGGGCTCGGGTGAGCCCATGTGCCTCCCGGGCACCAAACGGGGCTAAACACCAGCTAATGCAACTGCTGGTGCACCTGATCTGGTGTGACTGTAGGTGCGTTTGCCCAGTCGCAGGTGCGGGATCGCTCCTGCAGTCCCAAGTATCGCAAGTGAGACCCCAGGCGAGGTCCCCCTTTCTCGCAGGTGCGGTAATCCCTCCGCAGGTGCAACCCCAGCCCCTCTTTCCCAGTTCCGCAGGTGCGAGCTCCAGCTCGCCGGTGAGAGAGCACAGGTGCGGTCCTCGAGCCGCAGGTGCGGAATCCCTGTAGTCCAGGCAGCTTATAATCTTTAAAACCCGGCATTTTACCCATTTCCTCCATTCTTCACCTCCATTAAAGACTTGTGAGCTTGGGAAGGATGCACCACGACCTAGCTACTGTTAAGGTAAGTTAATTCCTTCCTAATACTAGTTTCATGCATGAATTATTAATGGGATTAACTAGTAAATTGATGGAAAAATCAAGAATTGGGTAGTAAATTTAGGGTTCTTGAGAAAATATGTGTATTGTCCATTTAAATGCTATGAATTTAAGTAGAAACTTCATATTAATGATCCTTAGGCTATGAGTGAGTGATCTCTTCGAAAATTTTCAGAATTCGAGCGTGCGGGCCCGGGGTTTAAATTTGGGATTTCTTCAAGAATGTGAAATTTGTGAATAACATAGGATAATTTTCCTCCTTCATGCTGGAATTGATGTAATTGTACTATATTTGGCTAGTTGCGAGTCCTCGAGGGTAGAGTTCAGAGTTTCGGGCGCATCCTTGATCCGAGGGGTAGTTTCGACACGAGGTGAGTCTCCTTTTCAACCTTGTAAGAGGGAATTGTCCCCATAGGTATTCTAATTGTTGTATATACTTGTTGTGGGGGCTACATATGTACCAAGTGACGAGAGTCCGTACGTGGCGACTATTATGCTATGTCGGGTAGTTTTAGGATTCACAAGCATGACTCTATGTGCCCTATTTGTATTTTGGAGATGTTGTGAGTTGTTTCTTACTTTGAAATGATATGAAATACGTGGACCTTTACGATTTAAGCCTTCGATTGGTTCATCCACGACATTGGCACAATCCTACTANCGAGTCAGCACACGAGTCGCAGGCATGGTGCGCGACTGTGGGTGAGCTTATTATCGAGTCAGCACACGAGACGCAGGTACGATTCGCGATCGTGGGTGAGCTTATTGTTATATCATATGATCGAGTCAGCACACGAGTCGCAGGTATGATTCGCGATCGTGGGGAGATTTATGACCATTCAGTCTTTATATACCACCTTACGACTTCGACTGGTTGTCTTGTCCTTGTATGCGTATGACCATTTGGTTCCGACTCACTTATAATTTGGATAGTCAGGCATTTATTAAGAGGAGGATAAAGTACATTGTTGTTCACTTTCAGTTATTACCTGGATTACTTTATTTGAAATGCACTTGTATTTTACTGTCTTACCTGCCTACTGTTTTATTTTTGTTATATCATGTCATATATTATATTATTGGACCTTAGTGAGTGTCAAGTCAACCTCTCGTCACTACTTCTTTGAGTTTAGACGGGATACTCACTTGGTACATATTTATTTATGTACTCATGCTGCACGTATGTACTTGACTGTACAGGTTCTGAGGCTGGTGCATCTTGTTATCAGACCGGAGCTAGGTTCTGATTAGAGCTGACTTGACTTCACGGTGAGCTGCTCCTCCTGACGATCTATGGCAGCACCCTGGAGTTTTCCCCTATGTTGTCTTCCCGTCTATTTCATTCAGACTGCGGGACTGTACATATTGTCTTTTGTGTATTCAGTTAGTTGCCCGTGATACTCATGACACTAATTCCTGGCACACATGTAGTGATTATTTTGGGTTTTGGGGTTGTATGTCTATATATGTGTATGTTCGTCTTTTGGATCACGTATCCTTACAACTATATCATTTACCACTGAGTTATCATTTTCGGATATTATGCTTAAACTGGATAAAATTGGTAAAAGTGGAGCTACATAATAAATTGAAAGGGGTAATACTTAGAGAGATTCATGTTGGATTGCCTAACCCCGCCGTTGGGCGCCATCGCGACTCGAGTTAGGATTTGGGTCATGACAACGTGGTATCAGAGCTCTAGGTTCATGTAAGTCTCACAAGTCACGGGCAGGCCCAGTAGAGTCTTGCGGATCGGTATAGAGACGTCTGTACTTATATTCAGGAGGCTATAGGGTGTTAGGAAACTTCTCTTTATTCTTATTCTATCGTGCAATCGATTATGTACTCAAACTTGTTCTTCTATTCTCTCACAGATGGTGAGGACGTGTGCATCTGACGTTCCTGATCCGGGAGAGACCGCTACCCCCGCCACCCGAGGTCATGGTAGAGGTAGGGGAGGGCACCGGCCCGAGGTAGGGGACGAGGACGTCCCAGAGTTATACCGGTCACACCACCAAAGGACCTTATCATAGAGGAGCAGGATGAGGTGCCTCCAGTAGCACCTGCCCCAGTGGACTTCATGACGGCACCAGGCTTCCAGGAGGTCATGGGTCGTATGATGAGATTCATGGACATCATGTCCCAGGCTAGTTTATTTCCAGCAGATCCTGCCACTTCTCATGCGGGAGGGGGAGTCCAGACCCCTACCGCACAGGCCATAGGGCAGGCAGCAGCAGCCCTAGAGCCCAGGCCAGTTGCAGAGGGCGATCAGCAGAAGATGTTAGACAGATGGACTCGGTTGCGCCCTCCAGTATTCGGGGGTGAGCGAGGCGAGGATGCCCAGGAATTTATTGACAGGTGCAGGGACAGACTGCACAACATGAGGATTTTGGAGTCACATGGAGTGGATTTCACTACATTTCAGTTGGAGGGCAGAGCTCGTAGATGGTGGCAGTCTTTTATTCTCAGCAGGCCAGCAGATTCTCCTCCTGTCACTTGGGATCAGTTCGTGCAGATGTTTCTAGACAAATATATTCCAGCCTCCGAGAGGGAAGAGTTACGGCGTCAATTTGAGCAGCTAGAGCAGGGGCAGATGTCGGTGACAGATTATGAGGCCAGATTTTCAGAGTTGTCACGCCATGCACTTATGATATTGCCTACTGATGCCGAGAGAGTGTGGCGGTTTGTGGCCGGGTTACATCCAGGTATTAGGGCCGCCATGGCCTGAGAGGTGGATATGGGTACTCCTTACCAGCTTGTGGTCGAGATAGCTCGGGGGATTGAGGGGTATCGATTAAGGAGCAGAGAGCAGGGTCAGCAGGATAAGAGGGCTAGGTTCTCAGGGGATTTCAGGGATGCTCCGGCTAAGAGCAGAGGTCAGTTCGGGGGTGGTCAGCCCAGCAAGCCTCCATATTCAGCACCTCCACTACCTCCTCGAGGTGGTTCGGAGAGGCCTCAATTCAGTTTCATGCCAGAGCGTTCCTACCGTCCTCCATCCATCCAGAGTTCACCCGGTGGTTACTCCAGTCGCCAGAGATCCTCCGGTTCTTATTTCAGTGCTATGCCAGAGGGTTCACATCGCACTCCGACCATCCGGGACTCTTCTTCTTTGGGACAGCGGGATATGCCACATGTGATATGCTTTGAGTGCGTGGATTTTGGCCATGTGAGGAGAGATTGCCCCAGGTATCGGGGCAAGTCTATACAGCAGGGTTACCAGCCTATGAGTTCAGCACCAATAGTCCGGCCACCTAGAGGTGGAGGACAGGTTGGTAGGGGTCGTCCTAGAGGGGGAGGCCAGTCAGGAGGAGGTCAGTTAGCTTATGTTCCCTCTGGGGGAGTTCAATCTTCCGGTGCCACAACCAGATTTTATGTCATTCCGGCCAGATCAGATGCAGTGGCCTCAGACGTCGTGATCACAGGTATTATCTCAGTATGTGGTAGAGAGGCTTCAGTATTATTTGACCCAGGGTCCACTTATTCATATTTTTCCTCTCTATTTTCTCATTTTATGGATGTTCCTCGTGAGTCCTTGGGTTCTCCTATATATGTGTCCACTATTGTGGGCAATTCTGTGGTGGTAGACCGGGTCTATCGATCTTGTGTGATTACTTTCTGTGGGCTTTAGACCAGAGCAGACCTGTTACTGCTCGACATGGTTTATTTCGAGGTTATTCTAGGCATGTATTGGCTATCTCCTCATCATGATGTGCTAGATTGCCATGCCAAGACAGTTACTTTAGCCATGCCTGAGTCGCCCAGGCTAGAGTGGAGAGGCTCTTCAGTCAATGCATCTAGCCGGGTCATCTCTTTCGTGAAGGCTCGACATTTGGTCGAGAAGGGGTGTTTGGCTTACCTTGCTTATGTGCGGGACACCACCGCCGAGTCTCCGACTATTGACTCAGTACCAGTTGTTCGAGAGTTTGCAGATGTGTTTCCTTCAGACCTTCCAGGCATGCCTCCAGATCGAGATATTGATTTCTGTATTGATTTAGCTCCAGATACTCGGCCTATTTCCATTCCCCCATACCGTATGGCTCCTAAGGATTTGAAGGAGTTAAAGGAGAAACTTGAGGAGTTATTATCTAAGGGGTTCATCAGGCCGAGTGTGTCGCCGTGGGGTGCTCCAGTTCTATTTGTGAAGAAGAAGGATGGGTCTATGCGGATGTGTATTGATTACCGCCAGTTGAATAAGGTTACTATTAAGAATAAGTATCCTATGCCGCGCATCAATGGTTTGTTTGACCAGTTGCAGGGTGCTCGTGTGTCTTCCAAGATTTATTTGAGATCGCGTTATCATCATTTGAAGATTCGGGCTTCAGGTGTTCTGAAGACTGCATTTCGTACCAGATATGGCCATTATGAGTTCCTAGTGATGTCCTTTGGTTTGACTAATGCCCCAGCAACATTCATGGACCTAATGAATAGATTATTTAGGCCGTATATTGATTCCTTCATCATTGTATTCATTGATGACATCTTGATCTACTCACAGAGCCTGGGTGAGCATCAGCAGCATTTGAGAGTTGTGCTCCGGACCTTGTGGGAACAGAACTGGTTAGATTCCGTGGCGTTCTTGAGGCATGTGGCATCCGGAGAAGGTATCAAGGTTGATCCTCAGAAAATCGAGGCAGTTCAGAGTTGGTCGCGTCCTACTTTAGCTACAGAGATTAGGAATTTCTTGGGCCTAGCAGGCTATTATCACCGATTTGTGGAGGGATTCTCTTCTACAGCAGCTCCACTGACCATATTAACTCAGAAGAATGCCCCGTTCCGATGGTCTGACGAGTGTGAGGCGAGCTTTCAGAAGCTCAAGACAGCATTGACCTCAGCACCAGTTCTGACGTTACCTTCCGGCTCTAGGATGTATATTGTGTATTGCGACGCTTCACGCGTTGGTTTGGGATGTGTGTTGATACCGTACGGGAGATTTATTGCTTATGCTTTGCGTCAGCTGAAGGTTCATGAGAAGAATTATCTTATGCACGACTTGGAGTTGGCGGCGATTGTTCATGCTCTGAAGATTTAGAGGCACTACTTGTATGGTGTGTCTTGTGAGGTTTATACAGACCACCGCAGTTTGTAGCACTTATTCAAGCAGAGGGATCTTAACTTGAGGCAGCGCAGGTGGCTTGAGTTATTGAAAGATTATGATATTACTATTCTTTATCATTCGGGCAAGGCAAATTTGGTAGCAGATGCCCTGAGCAGGAGGGCAGAGAGTATGGGTAGCTTGGCCTACATTGCAGCAGAGGAGAGACCCCTAGCCTTAGATATTTAGTCCTTGGCTAATCGCCTAGTGAGATTAGATCTTTCGGAGCCTCGTCGAGTTCTAGCCCATGTGGTTGCTCAGTCTTTGTTATCGGGAGATATTAAGGCCCAGCAATTTGATGATCCGTGCTTAGCAGAGCTTCGAGAGACGGTGGTCCAGGGCAGGGCCAAGGAGGTTACTTTGGGCGAGGATGGTGTTTTGAGACTCCAGGGCCTTTTATGTGTTCCTAATACTGATGGCCTGAGGAAGAGGATTCTAGAGGAGGCCCACAGTTCTCGGTATTCTGTTCATCCGGGTGCGACAAAGATGTATCGTGATTTGAAGCAGCATTACTGGTGGAGGCGGATGAAGAAAGACATTGTGCAGCATGTGGCTAGGTTTCTTAATTGCTAGCAGGTTAAGTACGAGCATCAGAGGCCGGGAGGCCTACTTCAGCAAATGCCCATTCCTGAGTGGAAATGGGAGCGCATCACTATGGACTTCGTGGTTGGGTTGCCTTGGACTTTGTGGAAGGTTGACGCGGTTTGGGTCATTGTGGATAGATTGACCAAATCGGCACATTTCATTCCTGTAGCTACTACTTATACTTCTGAGAGGCTAGCCCAGATCTACATTCGGAAGATCGTCAGGTTGCACGGTGTGCCGGTGTCCATTATATCAGATTGAGGTCCTCAGTTCACCTTGCACTTCTGGAGAGCATTGCACAGTGAGATGGGCACTCAGATAGATCTCAGCTCAGCATTTCACCCTTAGACGGATGGCCAGTCAGAGCGTACGGTTCAGATATTGGAGGATATGCTCAGGGCATGTGTGCTTGATTTTGGGGGTCAGTGGGACCAGTTCTTGCCTTTGGCTGAGGTTTCGTACAATAATAATTATCAGTCCAGCATCGAGATGGCTCCATTTGAGGCTTTGTATGGCCGGCGGTGTCATTCTCCTATCGGTTGGTTTGAGCCTGGTAAGGCTAGATTATATGGCACTGATTTGGTGAGAGATGCTTTGGAGAAGGTGCAGTTGATTCAGGAGAGACTCCGTACAGCACAGTCCAGACAGAAGAGTTACGCGGATCAGAGGGCGCGTGACGTAGCATTTATGGAGGGAGAGAAAGTTCTGCTAAAGGTTTTGCCGATGAAGGGCATTCTGAGATTCGGAAAGAAGGGCAAGCTGAGCCCAAGGTTTATAGGCCCTTTTGAGGTGTTGAGGCGAGTCGGAGAGGTTTCTTATGAGCTTGCTTTACCTCCCAGTTTATCATGAGTTCATCCGGTTTTTCATGTATCCATGCTCCGGAGATATCATGCCGATTTCTCTCATGTGGTTGATTTTAGCACGATTCAGGCTTCGAGGAGGAGCGAGTTGCTATTATTGATAGACAGGACCGCCCGTTGAAGTCCAACAGAGTTTCTGCCGTGAAGGTCCAGTGGAGGGGCCAACTAGTCGATGAGGCGACTTGGGAGTCCGAGGAGGACATGCGGAGCAGATATCCACCCGTTCGAGGACGAACGTTTGTTTAAGAGGGGGAGAATGTAACGACCCGACCGGTCATTTTACGTTACCGGACCCCGTTCCCCTAAATAAGACTTCACATAGCGTCTACTTGTGATTTGTGACTTGCGGGGACTGGTGGTTCAGGATTTGGAAGTGCTTTGAGCAGTATAGGAACACTTGGTTCCTTAAGGTTGGCCTATTTGGCCAAGTTTGACTTCGGTCAACATTTTGAGCAAACGACCTCGGAATCGAATTCTGACAGTGTCAGTGGCTTCGTATGATGATTTCGGACTTGAGTGTATGTTCGGAATGGGTTTTAGATAACCCGGGAGCGTTTCGACGCCCGATATAGAAATAAGGATTTCCTTAAATTTAAAATTTGGTTTGGAACGTGATTTTATGATATCAATGTCCAAATGAAATTCTGAGATCGGGAATAGTTCAGTTATGTCATTTATGACTTGTCTGCAAAATTTGATGTCATTCCGGATTGTATAGGTCGGTCCGGCGCATCCATAAAGAACTCAAGAACTTGAAGTTTCTTAAGTTATGGTTTTAGGGGTTTTGGGGTGTGATTTTGAGATTTAGCATTGTTTTGTGTGTTCCGAAGGCTCGACCGAATCCGTATTATGATTTAGGACTTGTGGGTATATTTGGACGGGGGCTCGGGTGGGCCTAGGTGCATCCCGGGCACCAAACGGGGCTAAGCTCTAGCTGATGCAACTGCTGGTGCACCTGATCTGGTGTGACCGCAGGTGCGGTTGCCCAGTCGCAGGTGTGGGACCGCTCATGCGGTCCCAAGCATCGCAGGTGCGACCCCAGGCGAGGTCCCCCTTTCTCGTAGGTGCGGACAAAGGTCCACAAGAGCGAAAACGCAGGTGCGGTAGTCCATCTGCAGGTGCGACCCCAGCCCCTCTTGCCCAGTTCCGCAGGTGCGAGCTCCAGCTCGCCGGTGCGAGACCGCAGGTGCGGTCCTCGAGCCGCAGTTGCGGAATCCCTGTAGGCCAGGCAGCTTATAATCTTTAAAACCCGGGATTTTACCCATTTCTTCCATTCTTCACCTCCATTAAAGACTTGTGAGCTTAGGAAGGACGCACCACGACCTAACTACTGTTAAGGTAAGTTAATTCCTTCCTAATACTAGTTTCATGCATGAATTATTAATGGGATTAACTAGTAAATTGATGGAAAAATCAAGAATTGGGTAGTAAATTTAGGGTTCTTGAGAAAATTTGCGTATTGTCCGTTTAAATGCTATGAATTCAAGTAGAAACTTCATATTAATGGTCCTTAGGCTATGAGTGAGTGATCCCTTCGAGAATTTTCGGAATTCGAGCGTGCGGGCCCGGGGTTGAAATTTGGGATTTCTTCAAGAATGTAAAATTTGTGAATAACATAGGATAATTTTCCTCCTTCACGCTGGAATTGATGTAATGGTACTATATTTGGCTAGTTGCGAGTCCTCGAGGGTAGAGTTCGGAGTTTCGGGCGCATCCTTGATCCGAGGGGTAGTTTCGACACGAGGTGAGTCTCCTTTCCAACCTTGTAAGAGGGAATTGTCCCCATAGGTATTCTAATTGTTGTATATACTTGTTGTGGGGGACACATACGTACCAAGTGACGAGAGTACGTACGTGGCGACTATTATTCTATGTCGGGTAGTTTTAGGATTCACAAGCATGACTCTGTGTGCCCTATTCATATTTTGGAGATGTTGTGAGTTGTTTCTTACTTTGAAATGATATGAAATACGTGGACCTTTACGATTTAAACCTTTGATTGGTTCATCCACGACATTGGCACAGTCCTACTAAGTTTACTGTTGTTTAGTACATATATATATATATATATATATACACACGCACGTGTTGTCGAGTCAGCACACGAGTCGTAGGCATGGTGCGCGACCGTGGGTGAGCTTATTATTGAGTCAGCACTCGAGTTGCAGGCATGGTGCGCGACCGTGGGTGAGCTTATTATCGAGTCAGCACACGAGTCGCAGGTACGATTTGCGATCGTGGTGAGCTTATTGTTATATCATATGATCGAGTTAGTACACGAGTTGCAGGTATGATCGCAATCGTGGGGAGCTTTATGACCATTCAGTATTTATATACCACCTTACGACTCCAGCTGGTTGTCTTGCCCTTGTATGCGTATGACCATTTGGTTCCGACTCACTTATAATTTGGATAGTCAGGCATTTGTTAAGAGGAGGATAAAGTACATTGTTGTTCACTTTCAATTATTACCTGGATTACTTTATTTGAAATGCACTTGTTGTTTACTGTCTTACCTGCCTACAAATTATTTTCGTTATATCCTGTCATATATTATATTATTGGACCTTAGTGAGTGTCAAGTCGACCTCTCGTCACTACTTCTTCGAGTTTAGACGGGATACTCACTAGGTAAATATTTATTTATGTACTCATGCTGCACTTCTGTACTTGGCTGTACAGGTTCTGAGGCTGGTGCATCTGGTTACCAGACCGGAGCTAGGTTCTGATTAGAGCTGACTTGACTTCACGGTGAGCTGCTCCTCCTGACGATCTCTGGCAGCACCCTGGAGTTTTCCCTATGTTTTCTTCCTGTCTATTTCATTCAGACTGCGGGAATGTACATATTGTCTTTTGTGTACTCAGTTAGTTGCCCGTGATACTCGTGACACTAATTCCTGGCACACAAGTAGTGATTATTTTGGGTTTTGTGCTGTATATCTATATATGTGTATGTTCATCTTTTGGCTCACGTATCCTTACAACTATATCATTTACCACTGAATTATCATGTTCGGATATTATGCTTAAACTGGATAAAATTGGTAAAAATGGAGCTACATAATAAATAGAAAGGGGTAATACTTAGGGAGATTCATGTTGGCTTGCCTAACCCTGCCGTTGGGCGCCATCGCGACTCGAGTTAGGATTTGGTTCGTGACAACTTCCAAGCTTAGGTGATGATTGAAGATCAATTTGATGAAAATTAGGTCCTCCATCTAGAACTCTCTCTTCTCACTCTAGAAAATATCAGAAAATGTGATAAAAAATGGCCTAAGGGGGTGTACTAACGGAATGGGGGTCGGGTTTTAAATTAAGAAAATGGGAGCCCCGACACAGGTTTGCGGTCGCATATGTGACCACTTAATGGTTATGCTGTCCACAAAGTGACCGCAAAAATGGCCTCCAGGAAGTTGAATATCTTACTGTGTATGAGACCACTATGATGTCCGCATACCTGTTCTGCGGTCGCATAGTGCACCGCAAAACTCCCTTCACGGAAACCCAAGAGAGATCATGCGGACAATGTGCGGTCCGCATAGTGATTATGCGATTGCATAATCGATCACAAAACTGGCCTCAATTTGGCCAAATTTTCTGCTTCACTCAGCGGACATTATGCGGTCCGCAGAGTGATTATGCGGCCGCATAATGGGTTGCATAAATGCGTAAATCTGAGAAACATTTTCTTCTCAGTCTGCAAGGTACTGTTCAATCCAAAAAGTCTGAACCGCTATAATAACACAAGAATCTAACTTGGCACTACGAAATCTCGAGTTTTTGGATAAGAATTTTACGGGTCCTTGCATACTTGAAGAACGGAAATCTTGCATCGGATCACAAGGAATCGAGGGCCTTATGGACTAAAGTTGCTCGATTCACAATAGATGAAGACGGAACGCTATGCAGAAGAACGTTCGATGGCCCATTGGCAGTATGCTTGGGATCAGAAGATACTGACTATGTACTACGAGAAATCCACGGAGGCACTTGTGGAAATCATTCTGGCGCCGAGTCACTACATCGAAAGGTTGTTGTGAGCACGTGATTTTTACCTACCATATCATCCTACAAAAATCTCAATAAATATATTGGTTTTATGTATTTTTGTTGAATTTTAGTGATTAATTGTGAATTGTTTGCATTCGCATATTCATGATTCATCTTTTAAAATTATTAAAATTACATCACCATTATCAAAGAATTATGAACTCATTATTTGCAATTAATTTTAATTAAATAATAGACGGATAGTGGTTATTTGATGTAATATAAGTTTTAACAACTAATTACTGAAATCAACTATTTATTTGATTAGGAGTATAAAATTAATTGTTCTCTATTCCTAATTAATCTATAATTAGATAAAAATAAGGTTTACAATCAATTATTACATTTCTTTAGATTTAATTAGATTTGAATTTAATTAAATTAATTGGTTTAGTTAATTAAAGAGACTAAATTCAGACCTGGGCTGAAATCACCCAGGCCCAAACCTGGTCTCTACACTACCCAACCGTCCTAGCCCAAACCCCATAACTCATGCACGGCATGTCCCCCTCCATTACCCAAATGACCTCGTTTAATATAGGTAAACACATCCCAGTCGTTGATCGAGATAGATCCAACAGCTGGGAACTCCCCAGCCCTAAAATATAAATATGTCCAAACGTTACCCCCCCCCCCCTCATTTCCCCCTAATTCTAACACCCCTCCTCACTCATCTCTATCCTCTCTCTCTCATCGGCCAGTCCCCACCGTCCTAGCTCCGCCGGCCGAAAATCGCCACCGGCGGCGGAGCACCACCAATCGGCCCCAAATTTCTCCCAGAGGATCTCTTTCCTCTCCCCAACCTCATCCCACTATTAGTTTCCCCAATAGATCACCCAAAAACTTTGAAATCCAAATCTGAAAATCAGAGTCTAGAGTTTTTCTTCTACAAGTCGATTTCAAGACAACTAATGACTCAAACCAACATGAGTCAATAGCTCTTGACGAGATCTATTGATTCATGTGGGTTTGGACCATTTCCAAGCCCGCCGGAATCCGATCAAAATTCCGACAAGTCACCGGAAACTTTCCAAAGCTTCAGACGGGTATCTCCCCCTTCTTTTTTATCTGTTCCTTGTTTTTTTGTTTATTATTAAAATTATGAAGATTTCGTTGATTGACCCCTGTTTTTGTAATGTTGTTTTGCCCCTATGTTTCATTATTTTTCTTCTGTTAATTGGTTTAACTTCTAAGAGTCAATTTGTCGAATTAATAGAATCATATATGTGTCGTCCATGTTTTCCTGTATTCTCTGCATGATTTTGCCTAACTATCTGCTAGTTTTTCTCCATAATTGGCTTAGCTAAAAATCTGTCACCATGTTTGTATATTCTATGCCTATTTGCTCATGATAGTTAATTCATATCTAGGTTTTTTTTAGGTTGTTTTTCCTTTACTGTTTTTCCCTAAGTATGATTGTCCACTTATGATCAATTGATTCTTTGTCCAATCAATTGTGATAGTCATTAGAGTAGTCGATTAGTTGAGGAGGCAATTACTAAATAGGTAAAAATCAGCTTAAGGTTAAGATCAATCACTCAATTAAGATAATTAACTACAATTGATAGATAAGCCTAATGAAATTGTTTGGACAAATTAATTCAACTAACTACTGATATTTATCCAAATATCAGTCACTCTGAGTAAATTAATCAAGCAATAAGGGATTAATCACACTTAATTAGCTAGGTTCAATTTAAAACCAAGAAAAATCAAAGGGTAAGATGATCAATTAAGTCTAGCAACTTATATATTTCTATTAATTGATCTAAGACAACTAGTTAGGATCGATTGTGCATTTGAGTTAACTAAGTTTAAGAATAATTGATTCACTTAGTATCACATTCAAATAATTCCAACTCCTTCAACCTAGAAGTTAACTTAGGTAGCCTCTTAAGTAATTAACTAAAAATCTGTCCAAGATAATTAGTTTAAGATTAATTAAAACAAATTAGTTAACGTGGGCTTAATAATTAGTTAAGTTTCTGATTTTAGGTAATCAAGTTGAATTAACTTGACTAAATCAGTTAGCTTAAGTTAAGGAATTAAATTGATCGACTTACATTAATTAACAAGCTAAACCTAGTTAACTAATTGGAACTTAATCAATTAACCCTTAATTAGTTAACTTAACCCTAATTAAGGATAACTCATGGTTAACTAAAGAACATAACTAAGATTTAGCTAACCAAAATTGAAATAATAACCCAAGTGAGTAACCCTGATTACCCAATGGTAAATTCAGGGACTCCAAGGGGTACAATGGGTATTGTAGAAATCAGAAGTTTAAGGGTAAAAGGGTCTTTTAATAGGTAAGAAGGTTCTAGAATAGAGGCAGTTGTCCCAAAGATAAGGTTGACAGCTGCCCTATGTACTATTTTGTACTATTTTCAGCTTTTGGATAGGGAATATTTCAAGGGATATCACATTCCAAAATACCCTATAAATAGACCCCACTCCCTTTTAGACTACAGATTTTTTACACTCTGAAAAAAACTCTCTCTGCAGCCTGAATACTGTCTTGAATACTGAATACCAGAAAACAAAGAAAGGAAAAATCTGATTTCTTTTGAACAAAAATTCATCAGTAGATTGTCTGGTTCTGAGCTTTCATCCTCCTTGGGTGTTCTGATTTTTTTGAAGATTTTAAGTATTTATATTCAAAATTTTTGGGTTATCTTCTTGCTGAGGCTGTCTTTGATTTCTGGGGTTTGCTGATTGTTGTTGCTGAATTCTTGTCCTTCTTGCTGATTGTTGTGCACACTTGACCTTTATTTGGTCAAGTCTTTTGCTGTTTTTCTCTTTAAAGGTATGTAACAATGAACTTTATACAAAGTTATTGAATCTAGAACTTGTGCTGAAATTGTTATTATGCTGGTAACGAATCTGAATGTATGTATGTAACTTCTGGACTCCTGAAATCAGTCTGATTGTTT
Source organism: Nicotiana undulata (assembly GCA_005239495.1). Taxonomy (NCBI): domain Eukaryota; kingdom Viridiplantae; phylum Streptophyta; class Magnoliopsida; order Solanales; family Solanaceae; genus Nicotiana; species Nicotiana undulata. The sequence continues at coordinate 40,988 of ML247799.1, forward strand.
CAAAGTTTTTGTTAATTTCAAAATGTATTTAGCATTTGGTAGTTAGATGTTAGTTTTGTATTTGTTTAGCATATTATTAGAATAATTTTCACTTGGGTAGATGATTTTGATTCTTTAATAATCAAACTCACCCCATGATGAGTGCATAAATATTGGTATGGTTGGCTGAAGTCTACTATTCAAAAGGGTACAAAGCATGTAGTTAAAAGGGCATTAAAGTTGAGGATTCTGAACCTTTGAATGGTCAGGTTCATCCTCTAAAAATGCCTAAATAATCAAAGTTTCTATATAGTTTAGAATTATGTTAGTAGTAGCACTAGGGTAGATGAATCTGACTTCTTAATAGTCAAATTCACCCCTTGGTAGTGCATAAACAGTAGCTTAGGATGCTGAAAATCTCCCTTTATGGGTATAATGTGGATAATCAAAGGCTCCTTAGAGGAAAGAATCTCAATCTCCAATACGATCAGATTTATTCTCTAAAACACGCCTAAATAATCAAAGTCAAAGAATAAGCATGGACTAAAGGTCCAAGGTATAACAACGACAGTCTGGGTTGAGTTTGATCCTTTCATGATCATATTCACACCAAACGAATACATGAATGATTCTGTCTTTGGAACAGATAAACACAAGTATCATCAGGATTGGAATTGACCTTTTCATGGTCAGTTCGGTTCCGATGAATGCATAACACCTGATGAGTTGGGGTGTTCTGCATATTAAAATGGGAAAGCTTAAACGAGAGGCCTCAAGGAAGCTTCGAGTCGGCAGATTAGTTAGAATTTTTATTTCAGTTTCATTCATTTGGAAAATGTAATAGCAGCAGTCAAGTTACAATCCCCCTGTATCGATTTGTTAACTCTCATTGTAATGTAATTTAAGACTGGACTGTACACTGAATTTCAGTTTTATTCCTGTTCCTAAAAATTCGGATTTACATTCTATTTATTCTGAAAATGGTATTAGGCAAAAGAACGCATGTGAAATCTATATTAAACACTTCGCTGGATTTTGGGAAAAATGGTTATTTCTAAATTCAGTTAGAGTTTCGACATAAATAGAGTCAGTGGATCATCTTCAGTCTATTTTGTGTCTTATAAATCTGCGAAAATCAGTGTATACATATGAATTTTAAGCCTTTAGAAACATGAGATTAAAGTTGTTTTAAATTGGTAAGAATCATTGTCTCAAAATTAATAAGACTGCCTGTGGTTTGACCTTTATTAGAAATCACAAAAATTCTGGAAGTAGCGTGACTTTACCTTGTCAATTCATTTCAGAATTAATGAATATTCTAGATTCATGTTACGGCTGTCTAAAAGTGGAAAAACTTAAAAAATTTGTTGTGTTATGTTCACAAATGTATGTATGAACAAATATGTATTACCAGGTTTCCTATTTTATTCATCAAACTGAAAAATAAAGATAATTAAGACTTAGTTGAATTTCCTATACTAGTGACCCCCCTATAAATTAGTCGTAATTAGGATTGGCCAAAGAGTTAAACGATAACATGGGGCTAAAATGTGGCAATAGCCCAAGTATCTTGTCTTTTAGGCTAGTGAACTTAATTTTAGATAATTCTCTACATGTCCTCTAGGTAGAAAGGAAAATACCCTCTTTAGTTGAAATTCATTAAGTGATCGAAAACTTATTACCATAAACTACACTCGGATGCGACAACTCATGTCCCTGACTTCAACTTCAAACTATATTAAAATCACTTGTTGCAATCGCGGGTGCATTTCATGTGGCGTAATTGTAACATGTCCAAAAGCATAACAAGTGCACGTTCTCGTGACTTGTTTTCAAGATAAATTCATACTTATCAAAAACGGCTAAATTTCAAAGAGTTTAAATACGCAATAGGCTAAAACACGTAAATAATCGGGTAATTTAGGCCAAATAATAATAGTCAAGCGACCGTGCTAGAAACACAGAACTCAGGAATGCCTAACACCTTCTCTCGGGTTAACATAATTCCTTACTCGGATTTCTGGTCACAGACAAAGCAAAACAGAGTCAAATCTTCCTCGGTTTGGGATTTTCAAAACAAAACGGTGTCCCGGAGCATCGTCAAAAATCCGGGTGGCGACTCTGAAAACTAATAAAAATCCCAAATTCGAATAATGTCACTTAAAGTGGAAAAACTCCCCTATTTACCCCTTTATTAATCTGGGGGTAGTGAAAAAGGAGGTGTGACAGTTGTCAGTGCAGGACATTATTGGGATGGCATGGAAAAAGGCTCTAAGGAGTTAGTTCGAAGATGCTATAAATGTCAAAGGTTCGCACCGATGATCCACTAGCCCGGGGAGCAACTTCATTTGGTCTTATCCCCATGGCCATTCATGAGATGAGGAATGGACATCGTCGGTCTTCTGCCATCAGCCCCAGGTAAAGCTAAGTTCATATTATTTATGATTGACTATTTCTCTAAATGGGTTGAAGCACAGGACTTCGAAAAAGTTAGGGAAAAAGAAGTGATCGATTTTATATGGTATCACATCGTATGCCGATTCGAGATACCCGCAGAAATAGTATGTGAGAACGGCAAATAGTTCATCGGCAGCAAAGTAACGAAATTCCTTGAATATCACAAAATAAAGAGGATACTCTTGACACCGTATCACCCGAGTAGGAACGAACATGCCAAATCAACGAACAAAACTATCATCCAAAACATGAAGAAAAGGCTAAACGAAGCCAAAGGGAAGTGGAGAGAAAAATTTCCCGAGGTCCTATGGGCTTATCGGACAACATCGAAGTCCAGTATAGGAGCAACTCCGTTTTCCTTAGTGTACAGATCTGAAGCCTTGATACTAGTCGAAGTGGGAGAGCCCAGCTATCACGACCCAAACTTCTAACTCAGGTCGTGATGGCGCCCAACACCGGAGTCAAGCAAGCCAACACTTGTTTACTAACGAGATTACCTTATTTAATAAGATATTCAAATACTTGCCAAGTTTTAAGTTAAGAATTTGTTAAATGAGAACGTATAAGTTATGCAACTCGAATCAATGAAACCCAAAACCATGAGCGAACATATACAATTTAGCAAAAATACAATAAGGTCTACTACGTGTGCCAGGACCTAGTGTCATAAGTCTACAGGCGTCTAGTAGAATATACAACTAGACAGAATATTGTACTACTGTCTGAAGAGGATTGACAGAAATAACAAAAGACAACTCCAAGGTGCTGCTGAGAAACGCCAAGGGGAGCAGCTCACCGTGGAGTCGGGTCCAGACTATGCTCTCAAGATCGCGCTCCGATCTGATAACCAAATGCACCTGCCTCAGAACCTGTACAACTAAGTACAGAAGCATAGCATGAGTACATATAAACAAATATGTACCCAATGAGTATCCCGTCTAAACTCGAAGAAGTAGTGACGAGAGGTAGACGGGATACTTACTAGGGTCAATAACATATAATATGATTAAATAAATCTAGACAGGGATAGCAGTCGTGTAAATCACTAAGGCATGAAGTATCAAGTATATAAAACTGCAATTTATTCTCATGAGTCAAATAACAATTATCACAAAATTCCCAAATTCCCCTTCCACGTGGAGAAATTTATTTAATAATAACAAGACTCTCAGTCAAATACATAGCACATAGTATGGCGAAGCGTACGGCCGAAGCGACACAAAAATAAATATGCATTGCCGAGGGTCGAACGGCTCGAACCATAGATGCATCTATTACCCCGCTCCCGAATCGAACATGCGACACGGTTGACATAATGATAGGCTACCCCGCTCACGAATCATACATGCGACGCGGGTGCTCGTATACATACACAGAATTTATAAGGAATTTAGTAGTTTAACAGAGATTGTACTTGGAGTCAAGAACTCAAACAAATGAAGTTTTTGAATATAAATTGCTAATATTCTCATGCCAACTCAAGGATAATAAGCAACTCACATACAAGTAGGAATACATGCAAAGCACAAAAGAGCATGCTTGTGTGCCCTAAAAACTACCCGACATAACATAGTAGTAGCTACGCACGGACTCTCGTCACCTCGTGCGTGCGTAGCCCCCGCAAGTAAGGACACTTCAATCAATTACAATTACCTATGGGGACAATTCCCTCTTACAAGGTTGGAAAGGAGACTCACCTCGTGTCGAATCTACTTCTTGGACCAAGAACGCGCCCAAAACTCCGAACTCTACACCCGAGGACTCGAAACTAGCCAAATGTTATACAAATATATCAATTCCTATTCAAAGTATGAAAATTCTCCTACTTATTTAGTAAATTCATCATTCTTGAAGAAATCCCAAAATTCACCCCAGGCCCGCACACTCGGATTCCTAAAATTCTCGAAGGAAACACTCACACATGGCCTAAGGGTCATTAATATATGAATTTTGTATGATTTCATGGTAGATAAGTGGGGGAAATTCTCTAAAATTCATCAAGCCCTAAGTTTATACCCTAACCCTTGATTTATACTAATTAAGGTGTTAATCTACCTAAGGATTGATGTATTAAACCAACATTTGAGTGGAAATAACTTACCTCTAGTAGTTAGGTCGTTTGGCTCACTCTCAAGCTCCCAAAGTCGACAATGGAGGAAGAAACGGGGTGAAAAATGGTTAAGTCCCGTGTTTAAGGAACTCACTGCCATAAGTGATTTCGCACCTGCGGCTCGAGGACCGTACCTGCGGTCTCGCACCTGCGGAAATGGGACAAGGGGGAAAATCGCGCACCTGCAGAGTGGAGCCTGCACCTGCGGCTCCGCTCCTGCGAAAGATCATCCGCACCTGCGAAGACGGGTAGCCTCACCTAGGGTCGCACCTGCGAGGTCTGGGACCGCAGGAGCGATCCTGCACCTATGACTGGGCAACCGCACATGCGGTCACGCCAGAACAGGTGCACCAGCAGTTGCTTAAGCTGGTTTTTAGCCATGTTTGGTGCCCGAGAGGCACCTGGGCCCACTCGAGCCCCCGTCCAAATATACCAACAAGTCCCAAATCATAATACGGACTCGCTTGAGCCTTCGGAACACTCAAAACAACGCTAAAACTCAAAATCACACCTCAAACCCCCTAGAATTAAAACTTAAGAACTTCAAGTTCTTGAATTCGATATCAATGCGCCAAACCGACCTATACTACTCGGAATGACACCAAATTTTGCGGGCAAGACATAAATGACATAAAGGAACTATTCCCGGTCTCAAAATTCCATTCGGACCTCGATAACATAAAAACACATTCCAAACGAAATTTCAAACTTAAGGAAATTCTCATTTCGATATTGGGCGCCGAAACGTCCCCGGGTCATCCAAAACCCATTCCGAACATACGCCCAAGTCCAAAGTCATCATACGAAGCTACTGGAACTATTTGAACTCAATTATGAGGTCGTTTACTCAAAATGTTGACCGACGTCAAACTTGGCCAAAAAGGCCAACCTTAAGGAACTAAGTGTTCCTATACTGCTCTAAAAACTTCCGAATCCCAAACCACCCGTCCCCGCAAGTCATAAATCACAATAAGCCGTTGTGGGAAGTTTCATATAGGGGAACGGGATCCGATAACGCAAAACGACTGGTCGGGTCGTTACACCAGCGCTAGGTTCCAATATGCAACAGAGGAATCAAACCGCGAGGCCGTGAATACTAGCCTCGAGTTGTTAGATGAAAGACGAGAAGCTTCACTCATTCAAATGGCTGCACAAAAGCAACAAATCGACAGGTACTACAGCAAAAGAACCAATCTTCGACACTTCAAAGTCAGGGACTTAGTCCTAAGAAAAGTCACCATCAACACTCGAGATCCTAATGAAGGGAAACCCGACCCTAACTGGAAGGACCCTACCAAACCCTCGACATAGTCGGGAAAGGATCTTACAAACTCGGAACAATGAGCGGCGAGCCATTGTCGAATAACTGGAACATACCACTCCTTAAGCGGTACTATTTCTAAGGTATGACTTTCTCTTTTCCTTCATTTACATAAATATTCGGAACTAACTCCTTGCAGGAATTCGACCTATGATATCGAGACCTCAAGTTTTAAAGTACGTATTGCACTCTTTTTCCCTTAGACCGGTTTTTATCCCAAATGGGTTTTTCCGGCAAGGTTTTTAACGAGGCAACAATTATGTGATACCTGAGGATAATTCAACATTATACAAGGCTTCTTTGCAGTCAAACTCGAAAACTGAGGGGCATGACCCTCGGATGTTATGTGTTCGAGAAATGTGTCTCGTGTCAATGGGTCTCGATAGGGAAAATCTTGTAATTGGCCAAACGGTCGAATGAACCGTGTCAATATAGGTTAGCCGAGTCCCGACGACAAAACATGTATGCATGTATAAGTTATTCAAAGAAGCATTTTCTCTTCTTGAACATCTCGTGTTTCGAAGTAAATTTTCTACTATACGAATTGTGTACTTACGATTCTGATCTATTCTGCAAAACTAACGCCTGTGAAAAATGGCTCAAGATCCAAGTACAAGCATACCTCGAACACTCGGGGACTGCACACTCGAGCTATCTAAGTTCAAAATTGTAAGACCTCAAAGAGGCACCCTCGATATATAGGCCAATACGATCACACTCGGGGACTAAAATTTCGAACAAGTTCGAAATGTTATCGGGAAATATGTACAAGAGACATACGCGAAGGCTACGGCTGCGTTAAATTCTACGGCAATATTAAAGGCTACGGCCACATTAAAGGCTACGCTAAACTAACGCGGCTCGGAGACGTCCGACTTCCGCTATAAGCGAATGGCATTCAAACACTTTGAAAAACCGGTTAAATAAGGCTACCCTCGACAAAGAAATTAAAAAAGGGCTTCGATAAAATCAGCCCTCGAATAACTAAAAGGCTTCGATAATATTAGCCTTCAAAAAAACCTCAAGGGGTATCAAATTATCTTAACACATTAAGGCACAAAAAGAAAAATAGGTTTTCGATCATCGGACCCTCGAAAAACCCAATGGGTACAAAAAAACAAATGCTAAGGCATAAAAAAAAATTCACTAAGTCTTTTAGCCGAAAAGGGAAAAATAATAGCCATTTTTAGAGGCCGAATCTCCCCAATCCAAAGAGCCTAAGGGACAATATAAAATAGCCTAAGGGCCGATCTAAGAGACTAAGGGCCTATACAATTAGAGTTCGAGACCTAGTTGTCACTCCATTCGAACCCAAAGGTTCCGCTATTCAAGGCTCAAATAAAACTCAATTGCAACTCGAAGATTCACCCAAAAACCCTAAAGGGTATATTGTTGTAAACTCGAAAAACTTAACAATCATTAGATAAAAACCGAAGGGTTCACTTTATCCTAAACTCAAGATTCATTCAAACTTGGTTATTAAAGATAACACATATATCAGTTCGACCGAGCCACCCCCGAGATAAGATCTCAAACAAATTTTGAACTCGAGTACTTACCCTCGTATAACCCAAAAACTTAAGGGTTCACAAACGTAAGGGTTTATTTTGATTACGAGTTGAAGATAGTAAACTACAACAATAAAAAAATTGACATTTTCGATGTAGGCAAAAAGCATACTTGGAATTGAAAACATACGAAGGCATTCGAAGAAAGGTTTCTCTATTATGTCAAACAATATGTACAAGAGGTAAGGGTGGGCATATATTGGGTAAACCCGATAACCCGAACCGTTAATTATTTATTGGGTTATCGGTATTCGGTTATTGGATTAACGGTTCGGTAACGGGGTAAAACAAATTATTAGGTTATCGGTTCGGGCTCGGTTTGGCAATTCTGTTATTGGGTAAAACCGATAATGTCACGACCCAGAATCCAAATCCAGGTCGTGATGGCGCCTAACGACGGGGTTAGGCAAGCCACTATGAATTTCACTAAGTGTTACCCTTCCCATTTGATTAAACAAGTCAATATTTACCAATTTTAATCAGCTAAACATGATGATAGCTTGATATGAAAATTAAAGCATAACACTACATGGCCAAAATAAAGCATATGTATGCCTATACAACCCAAACCCAAAATATACACTACGCGTGTGCCAGGAACTAGTGTCACGGGTGTCATAGGCATACTAACAGAATATACAAAAAGGTAATAATATATACAAATCCACAGTCTAGATGAAATAGATGGGGAAAACAACAAAAGTAAACGAAACTCCATGGTGCTGCTGAGGATCGCCAGAGGAAGCAGCTCCCCGTGAAGTCAAGTTTACAAGCTCAGGATCTATCTCCGGTACAATAACCAGAAGCACCGGCCTCAGTACCTGTACAGTTAAGTACAGAAGTGCAGCATGAGTACATATTAAAATAAATATGTACCCAGTGAGTATCCCGCCTAAACTCAAAGAAGTAGTGACGAGAGGTCGACTCGATACTCACTAAGGTCCATCAGTAATAACATATGATAGAATATAATGAAATACAGTGGCATGTGAGGAAATAAGAAACAAGTACATATCAAGAGCGGAAATCCAAACAACTACTGAATTAAGCAATAATGCACTTTCAAGGGTAGGACCACCGAAACGAAACAATAATCACCAAGTCTTAGATCCGCCGTGGCGTACGGCCCGCTCCCATAAGGTACCTTCTAAACTCGCCGTGGCGCGTACGACCCGATCCCATATGTGTACAATACCTCTCAACTTCGCCGTGGCGTACGGCCCGATCCCATATATATTTCAAATTCTTTTCAACTCTGTCGTGGCGTACGGCCCGATCCCATATATATTTAAAATACTTTTCAACTCTGTCGTGGCGTACGGCCCGATCCCATATATATTTCAAATACTTTTCATAACAAATTCCTTTCCATTCAACATTTTCTTCCATAACGCCTCAGAGGAACAATACTATAAAAAACATAATCTCATAGTGCATATGGCGTCACAATGAATCATATAAAGCATTGCAAGGAAGCATATATAAGGCATTACGAGGAAGCATATAAGACATGATGTGGGCCTAACTACCCGGACATAACAA
>MDKH01033636.1:0-62358 GCA_005239495.1 Nicotiana undulata
AAGTGTAAAGATGCATAAATTTCTAATTAAAATAATACAAAATGTCCAATTGGGCCATAATTGTAAAATTGTTGTAATTGAAATTATAGAAGACCCAATTGGCTAATTTGTGAAATAATTGGGTTTTAATAGATAAAATGATTATAAATAACATACTGAGCTGGGAAATATTTTGAAATTATTTATAGCATAATTTATGGATTATTTAATTATGAAATATTTAAAAGAATCGGGAAAATAACTTAATAAAAATATGAAAAATAGGGAAAAACACTCATTATTACGAAGAGTAATTTAGAAAGCTTATATGCAAATTTGCAAATATTTTGAGGAAAAATTGGGTATCAACATGCCCGAGGGGCAAGTTTATGAAAATTTTACTGAGTTTTTAGTTATGATTCACTTCGTTTTTCAAACTGATTTTTACTGAGATATATTGATATTATACTTGTTTCAAAGGATTTCTGGAAATTGGTTTTCGAATTATGTATTTGATGAATACTTATGGTGACTTGGTGTTTTTAATGTTTTTGTGAATTGGTGTATTTATGTTGTGTGTTTCGTATTTCTCAGACTGTGATTTATTTTCATTACTACTGAGTTGGCGTACTCATCATTACTCCCTGCACCCTTGTGTGCAGATCCAGGTACTGGTTCGGAGCAGTAGTCCTCCGAGTTTCGTTCATCGTCAGCTTGGGGATTTCGTGGTAGCTGTCCAGCGTCCGCAGCTTCCCTATTTCCCTTCTTTATTTAGTATTAGTATTTTATTCCTAGACTTTGTCTTGACGATAGCAGAGTTAGTTTATCTCGTAGATGCTCATGGCATGTTGACTCCGGGTCTTGGGGACGGTTGTAGACTATTAGCTTAATTGTTTTGTTTAAAGATTTCGAAATTTATATGCGTATTATGAATCGTTGAAAATAAATTGAGATATTTGAGAAGAAAAATGTGAAAATTTAGAGTGTCGGCTAGCCTAGTTCCACGATAGGCGTCATCACGGCCGGTTAGGATTTGGGGTCGTGACAAGGACCCACCAATGTGGACCTCGAGAAGTGCCTATATTTCACGACCCAAATTACCAACCTTAGGGATCGTGATGGCGCCTAACACTACACTTGCTAGGAAAGCCAATGTTAGAGTTCGATTAGCTATTTACCTTTGATTATCCATTTAAACATAATAAACAATTAAAAAATAAACTTAAGCTACTCACTTTCAATGAATAATTCTAAACATAAAATAATAAACACTTAAATAAACCGAGCCATGAACTAATTATATAAGTAACTCTAGAACCACCCCACGGTCTGGTGTCACAATCCACAAACAACTAAAGAATACTACAAATAATGTCTGAAAGAAATAGTGTAACTATTCTGAATGATATAAAACAGTGTATGTAAATATAGGAGAAGACTCTTGGATATCTGCGAACGTCGGCAGATGTACCTCGTGTCTCCAAATGAAATCGGGTAGTTGTCCTAGAATCCTCTACTGCTGAATGGTACCTGGATCTGTCCAAAAAGAGCACAGAGTGTAGTATCAGTACAACTGACCCCATGTACTAAATAAGTGTTGAGCCTAACCTCGGCAAAGTAGTGACGAGGCTTAGTCGGGCTTCAGCAATATAATCTTTAACAATGATAAATAATGAGCAAGAAATAAATCTAAACAAATAGATAATTAAGTGTTGCAACCAAATAAAATAAATAACTCAGCTATAACGCATTCTCAAATATCTCTTCATAGTTCCAAACTTTAAATTTGGATAACAATAGTACTAAAATATTTAAAGAGTAGTAAAGTAAACATTTAGCTTTTCAAAACTTTGATTCTCTTTTTCTTGAAAAAAATCAGAATAAAATATAAATGTAAATATCCTCCCTTATCACTGTCACATATTTATATTTTCTCGGTCCACCCTTATCGCAGTCATATATATTTATTTCTCATGTCCCCCTTATCACAGTCATATATATTTATTTATTTCTCCTGTCCACCCTTATCACAGTCATATATATTTATTTCCCCTATCCACCCTTATCACAGTCATATATATATATATTTATTTCTCATGTCCACCCTTATCACAGTCATATATATATTTATTTCAAACTTTCACGATTCAGGCCAAGCCTTTCACAATATTTTTTATTTCAACCATTATAAATAATAAACTGCATTTTTCTCATGACTTCATCAATAACCCCTCAACCAAAAAACCAACAAGAATGTCAAAATATATGTATTTATTCCATAAAATAATATCAAACCTCTCAGCCATATTTATATCACGAGGAAACCAGTTCGAACAACCAATACTCTTTCTAAATAGTCACAACAATACTAACAACAATTCAACAAGGCCAAATAGTCATAGAAACAATAATGAACATGTAACAGCTAAGACAATAATCAAATAAGTGGGGAACGGGAAAGGGAATCATATTTTAGCAAACACTTTGGGTGGTGCATAGATACTCGTCACCACACCTATACACCACGCCCATGCAATTCACATAACAAACAAGTGGGGAGTCTTATTCCCTCAAGCTAAAGTTAGGCCAAACACTTACCTCAATTCCGCAGGCCACTCACTGCTCAAATATTGCTTTTCCCATTGAATTCAACTCTAAATTGCTCGAATCTAATAAAAATTAACTCAACATCATTAACTAATGCTAAAGGAACTAGCTTTATTGAAAAATATAATTTTCCTAAGTTTTCTATTAAAAAAAAGTGAAAACCCGACCTAGGCCTGCTTGGTCTAAACTCGGGTTTCGGACCAATTTACGATTACCCATTCACCCACGAACCCAAATATGCTATTAGTTTTGAAATCCGACCTTAATTTGATATAAAACTTTGATTTTTACAAAACTCCCTAATTCTACCCAAATCCATGAAAATTCTTTGTTTTTGCTTTAAAAGTGATGCAAAATAGTAAGGAATTGAAAGAACAAAGTTTGGAATTGATTACCTATGACTTGGGGATGAAGATTGTTGAAGCAAATCGTGCTTAGGGCTGGAACTTCGAAAATTTGGAGAAGAAAGGGTTCTGCCCGTTTTAAAATTGGGTTTTATAGGGCTGGACCCTTCGCACCTGCGGTGCTTGGGTCGCATCTGCGGGCCCGCAGGTGCGAAAAAAGGATTGCACCTGCAGAAATGACTTAAGTAGCTAGGGTTCGCACATGCGGAGGTTTGATCGCTCCTGCGGACAAGGTGTTCGCATCTACGAGGTGGTCGCACCTGCGGACCAGGTGAGCGCACATGCGGTCCTAGGCTCGCAGGTGCGGGCACACCAGAACTGGTGCACCAGCAGTGTTTTTCTCACTTTTAACACTCTGAAACCTACTCGAAACTCACCCGAGCCCTCGGGGCTATAAACAAATTATGCATGCAAGTCTAAAAATATTATACGGACTTGCTCGTGCGATCAAATCATGAAAATAATATGTAAAACTACGAATTAAACCTCAAAACTTCTCATTTTCATCAAGAACTCTTATAGTCCATAATTTCTCAACTGTATGTCTGAATCACATCAAACGAACTCCGGCTCTCACCAAATTTCACAGTTAACTTCTAAATATCATAACAAAGATGTACCGGGCCCCAGAACCAAAATACAGACCCGATACCACTGCAAATTTTTCAAACCCACCCGTATAATCCGACCAATTGGACCAGTAAATTAAAAAAGAATTAGCATATGCTTCAAAGAGTAATTATTACTATATGCTTCACAATATTAAGCTCACTTTCCTTTGTTCCTCAACACCTAAAATAGTAGCTATTAAATTTAATTACAGTATAGTTATTACATTCATTGGTATCAACTTCTCTAGCTCAACTTGGATAGCGTGAGAATCTCTCACTTCTCTCTAAAAACTAAAATCTATATACCACCCAAACCTTCAATACTGCCCTCCTAGATGTCCCAATATACCAACCAAGACACTACTCCTCTGTAACGATCCAGTCGGTCGTTCCATAGAATTTGCATTATTATTTATGTTTTTGCCTTGCCATGCATTGGTTATACTGTTTATGAGGTGTTGGATTCGGTTCGCTCGGGTTCGGAATGGTTGAAGTGAGAATTGAGGCACTTAGTCTCTAAAAGTAGCATTATAGTTGGAAAAGTCAATTGGGAGTTGACTTATGGATAAACAACCTCGGAATGCAGATTTTATGGCTCGGATAGCTTCGTTAGGTGATTTGGGCTTAGGAATGTGTTCGGAATATTTTTGTGATGTCCGGTGTAGAATTAGGCTTGAATTGGCGAAAGTAGTTTTTGGTGATTTCCGTTCGGCAGTGGAAAATAGGCTATCGGGGTCGGAATGGAATTTCAGAAATTGGAGCAGGTTGGTAATTTCATTTTTGATATGTGTGCAAATGTTAAGGTCAATCGAAGGTGTTTTGGGTAGTTTCGTCATCTTTGGTGAATTCTAGAAATTTCAAAGTTGATAGGCTTGAATTTGATGTGATTTGGGTATTTTTGCATTATTTTTGGTGTTTCGAGGGCTCGACTATGTTTGAATGGTGTTATGGGGCGTGTTGGTATGTTTGGTTGAGGTCCCGAGGGCCTCGGGTGAGTTTCGGGTGGTTAACAGGGTGATTTTTGGCCTTGGGATATAGTTGATCTAGTGTTGTTGTTGCAGAAGATTTTTACCCTATGCGTTCGCGGAGGGTGTCACGCGTTCGCATAAGGGACCTGGGGTGCTGAGGGATTTTTCTTCTGTGGTCTGATCATCGCGAACGCGGGGAGTAGCAGTGTGTTCGCGTAGAGTAGAAGGGGCTGAGGATCCCCAGGCCCATTGGTCTATGCGTTCGCGGGGCCTGGGGTGCGTTCGCGTAGGTTGGGCTATTTGTAATGTGCATTTGCGGGCGTGTAGATGCTTTCACATAGAGGAAAATAAGGCTATTGGAAATTTGTTCTACGCCCACGCGGTCGTATTGGTGCGTTCGCGATGAAGAACATGAAATCTGGGCAGTATATATTAAGTTAATCTGCAACCCTTGCCCACTTTTCCACCATTTTTGAACGGGAATAGAGCTTTTGGAGAGATTTTTGAAGAGGGAAATGATTGTTCTTTATTAGAGTAAGGATTTTGGACTCCATAACTTGACTATATGTGATTAAGGACCAAATTAACAATGTTTAATTAGGAATAATCAGTGGAAAAAGGGGAAACTAGGGCTTGAGTTTAAGAGACCTTCTAGGGGTGATTTGAGGGGTCAATTGGACTCCGATTTCAGCGTTCTTTATATGTACAGACTGTGAGATGATGAGGATCATTTTGGTATAAAGTTTGTCGAGTTCCGAGATGTGGGCCCGAGGGTCGGGTTTTGGCTAATTTCGGGTTTTGTGGTTAAAGTTGATATTTTTTTGATTGGGTTTCATCTCCCTAGCGTATTTTGATGTGATAAATATGAACTTGATAGATTTGAATCACTCTGAAGTTGATTTGGGGCAAGCGTGTTGCGGAGTAGCTTTCGGGCTAGTTTGAGGTAAGTAGTGTCTTTAAATCCTGTCCTGAGGGTATAAAACCCCAGACTTTGCATCCCTTCACGGGTTTGGAGTGACGCACACACTGGATGACGAGTGTGGAGCGTGCACGAATTGGAAATTTGGAAATTTATTCCTTTTTTAGGCAATTATTGAGTTGTGAAACAGCTTTTAAAGCATATGTTTTATAATATTATAATATTTTGATATATTTGGGTTGTAAGCCATGTTTTGGGCCTAGTGTCGATCTGTTTTAACCCCTTGGAGGCTATTTTCCTGATATTCCTCACTTAGAAACTATGATTTTACACTCAATCCTTCCTGATATATTGTTTTGACACTCAGAGTTTATTGATATTATTTCTTGAAATAAAATAGTGTTTTGGGTCGAGAACCCCGTTTACTGTGGCTTGAGTGGCATGTTGAGAGTGTCTGACTGAGTGAGGCCGAGAGCCTACATTGTGAGGATATTATGATATGAGAGGGGCCGAGTGCCTGAATGATTATTGCCATGACTTGGCTGTTTATAGCGCTTGGGTTGTAGGAGCCCCTCCGGAGTCTGTACACCCCCAGTGAGTGTAGGTACCTACTGAGTGTGAGTGTCGAGTGCCAAGTGACGAGTGATTGGGAGGCATGAGTGACTGTTATTGAGTGATGATGAGGTGTTGAGTGATTGATTATGAGTGATTATTTGTCTCGAGGGGCAGTTTTATAATGCAATTTTGCTAAGTTTTGATTATGATTTATTTCATCTTCTACATTGATATTTTGGGAATTTTACTGAAAAATATTGGAAATTATACTTGTTTGAAGGATTTTTATGGAAATTCGTTTTTCAAACATTTGTACTAAATGTCTACTTTATTAAGACTCGGGATTTTACTATTTCTGAATTGGTGTTTTGTACTATGTGTGTTTTATCTTCAGACTTGATTTATTTTCATTACTACTGAGTTGGCGTACTCAGCATTACTCCCTGGACCTCTGTGTGCAGATCCAGGTACTGGTTCTGAGCAGTAGTCACTTACATACGTTCGGCATCAGCTTTGGGATTTTGAGGTAGCTGTCCAACATCCACAACTTCTCCATTTCCCTTCTTTCATTAGTATTTAGTATTTTGTTCCGAGACATTGTTTTATGACATTAGCGGTGTATTATTATTCTTAGATGCTCGTGATCAGTTGACTCCAGTTTAGGGAAATAGTTTAGATTGTTAGATTATTATGCTTTGTGCAAGACTTAGAGAAATTTTATACCTTCTATGGAATATTACTAATGATTTTGAGAATTTTTATTAAAAGAAATGTGTAGTTATGTGATAATGGCTAGCCTAGTTCCACGATAGGCGCCATCACGGCCTGTTAGGATTTGGGGTCGTGACAAGTTAGTATCAGAGCTTTGGGTTACATAGGACTCAACGGTCATGAGCAAGTTTAGTAGAGTCTTGTGGATCGGTTCGGAGACGTCTGTACTTATCTTCGAGAGGTTGCAAAACCCTTAGGAAAAATCTCAGATTGTTGAATTCTTATCGTGCGAATTCATTTTATTCAGCCAGAAACGTAACTCTTTGAATTTCTTTCATGTATTCGAATGCGCACGTGAGCGCTCGGTATCAACTGTGCAACGACGGCTTGTGATTCCCATGGGTGAGATGTTATTTTAGCATATTGATAATGGCCATTCTAAAGAACTTAAGGCCGAATTATTGTTTGTGGCTTGAGTGTTGAGATTATGTTTGTGCCAGCACATGCATTTGGGGACTTATAGGTCCATTTGTGTTCTTATTAATGGGATTTGGTGACTAGATGACCACGTGGTGAGCGTGATTGATGGTTAGATATGTTTATACTGCTTGATTGTGACAAAAAGGGATTTGGCGGGATATGTAGCAAGATTTAGTGAGTGTTTGATTTCAGTCTCGAGTTGGCATATGGCTTCGTGTTGTGAGTGTATTGGGAGACCTCTCATGTTGTTTAGTTGTGAAGTGAAACAGATCTTTCTATTGTGTTATGAATTCCTGGTGATGTCTTGGGGCTGACCAATGCCCCATCGGCGTTCGTGTATTTGATAAACGGTGTATTCCAACTAGTAAAAACACTCCTTTGTTATTGTATTTATTTATGGCATCCTGTCGTCCTCTCGTATTCAGGGGTAGCATACTCAACATTTGATGATGGTATTACAAGGATATAGGGAGGAGAAGCTTTGTGCGAAGTTCTCAAAGTGTAAAGTTTTGGCTCAGTTTAGTAGCATTCTTGGGATACGTGATGTCCAGTGAAGGTATCCATGTGGTCAAACGAGTGAGAGTAGAGCTTCCAGAAGCTCAAGATTTCCTTTACCACAGCTCCAGTGTTAGTATTGCCATCAGCTTCAGGTTCTTATACCGCTTATTGTGATGTCTCGAGGGCAGGCATTAGTTATGTTCTAATGTAGGAGGGTAAAGTGATTGAGTAATATCTATGATCTTCGGAAGTGTATAAAGAGATATCAGTTTGAGGCTAAGCAGGCAGGGGTATCTCCTGGGGGTTGTCCTGAGGTGTGTAGTCCTTATGTTGATCTGTAGTAAGTTCTCTTCTACCAGTAAAGGATGTATGTTGTAATTTGAGTTTAGATCGCTTGTGTAAGTTGGCATGACCATTTCAATGGTGAATGCGAGATTTGCATACGAGTTGAGGGTTAGGTGGTTTGGGTCGTATGAGCGTATGAAGGATTTAGTTGAATCTCATCACAGTATGGTGGCAGTGATAGCGTATGGACATCGTGAGTTAGTGTTTGTCTTGATCTTTGGCTTTAAGCCAAGTGGGGGAGTCCGTTAATGATAAGTTGATTACACGATTATGTGTTGTAGTGGTAGGATCGAGGTATATTGGTGAACCAGATATGATCTGCAGAGGTGAAGTCTAAGAATGGCTCGAGTAATGGGAAATTCTTCGATACAGGTTGTAATGTACTCTACGGGTATATGGACTTTATTGAATGATTGGGTTGTAATTGTAAAAAGTGTAGCGTGTGCAATGTATGAGTTTGCGTGTTGCTTCAAATGTGTGGATCACTTCCCTAGTAGGTGGTTCGCAAATGAGGATAGGTCGTTCCGTCTGCTCGGTCAGTATAATTAAAATTGCGTAGAGTGAATGACGTTCGAGAATGGATCTGACGGATTCAAGGTTATATGTAGCGAATGAGGATCTTCAAGGTTTGAATTGGGCTAGAACTGAGATTTATGTTGGAAGGTGTAAAACATTATCATATATTCTTCATATCAGTATCAGAAAGGTGGAGGTAATGGCTTTAGTTTTGCAGGAAGTCTCTTCAGGGTAAGTATTTTGAATGTGGTGCTTTTGGGGATATTTGAGAGAGTATTCAGCGGCTTATGAGTCTTAGACGGTATGGTTTCATGCTTGGATCTCGTGTGGTGTGCCATGGGTAAGATTTGCGGTATTACGGCAAGGAGAAATATCGATTCAAAGGTAAGTCAGAAGGAACTTGGGTAAATAGGACAACTTTGTAGTAGGTTGGATCGTCATAGTAATGGATATGATTAGTTCTTTGGGTGTTTATGAGGTAATGAGTTGTTACAGGTGTTTATTAGCAATTTTCTTAGGATTGGTGGCATGCGTAGCGTGGTTGAGTTAGAAGGATTCAGTCCGGGCGGTTTGGTGTTGTACTAATAGGATTCGGAGAGTTCTCATAAACATGTTATTTTGTGGTTGTAGACCGTGAAGATGCGAGTAAAGCTAGTCAGATGTTAGTATGTGTCATGATTCAGTCATTATGAACTTACGGTGAGTTATCTATCTATGGTGAGTGACCAGAGATGATTTAGAGTTATTGATAGGCCCATAATGGGTGTGTGTTCTGTAACATGTCAGAATTGTTGAGTCCTAATTGTTATTGTTGAGGGATGTACCACTCGATTGTCATTGAGCTTATTCGTGCTTTGGAGTGATCTATGAGTTGCCTTTCGGTGTTTTGAGGAGTGGTGATCGTTGGTTATATGTGCATAGGGTGCGGTTCTATCGGGGCTTTATAGCGAGATTTGGGGAAAGTAAGTAGTTGGGTGTTGCAGGATTGAGACGTATTGGTGATGTTCTTCCTGGTTCGGGTGGAATGATATCATCTGATTTCCCCGTGGTTATGGCAATGAACTTTGGGAACTTGATGTCGAATTTCGCATGATTACTGATTCTGAACAAGATATCTTGGAGTATTTCATGTGAACCAGCGTTTGGATAGGATCATGCATTGTAGCCGATTTATGTAGAGGTATGCTCCTTGGTGTCAGATTCTTGTGTTCTAATTTTACATGTGTGCCAGGATTTTAGCATGATGTGGTAATAGTAAAGAGTTAATGGCAGGATAGTCCTCTCGTGTGAGTCTTCTTTATATAATGAATTGAGCTCTTAGGATGTTCTTATTGAGTGCACGAGTTTCACAAGTTATGGCTTTGGATGGTATTAATGTTGATCGGATGAATGGTTGTTGGTTTCTACGTGCCTCTTTAATCATCGGCAATATATGGAAGTGTTAGAGCGAGGCATGGTTTATAAGAAGGTATGTGCCGGTATTGAGTTGTTTGAGAAGCTATTGTGATTAGGAGTTATCGCTAAGGGTGGTTGAGTCATGTGGTATTTTATATGATTTCATTTTGGGTTACGGATATGGCTTGATACAGTGTGGTCAGACTATTTCAGCTGGTAGTCATGGGAATTTGATCTTGTAAATTATTTCAGAAGTGGAAACTTGGTTCTAGGGTGGTCAAGATTGGATTTCAAACTTTCAACTGTGTTGTGCTATTAGACCTATATGGGGTAGGGTGACGTGGGATCACCTCCAAATATGTGCATGGTATGTTACATAATAATTTTGGTGGTGTTTGGAACAGCTCTAGACACGTTCGAGGACCCGGTCAGTCGTTCTGTAGAATTTGTATTATTATTCCTGTTTTGCCTTGTCATGCATTGGTTATAATTTTTATGATGTGTTGGAGTCGGTTGGCTCGGGTTCAAAATGGTTGAACTGAGAATTGAGTCACTTAGTCTCTAAAAGTAGCCTTATAGTTGGAAAAATCAACTGGGAGTTGACTTATTCGTAAACAACCTCGGAATGCGGATTTTATGATTCGGATAGCTTCGTTAGGTGGTTTGGGATTTAGGAATGCGTTCGGAATATTTTTTGATATCCGGTGTAGAATTAGGATTGATTGGCGAAAGTTAGTTTTCGACAATTTTTGGTCGGCGAAAAATAGGCTATCGGGGTCGGAATGGAATTTCGGAAGTTGGACAGGCTCGTGATGTCATTTTGGATGTGTGTGCAAATTTTCAGGTCAATCGGAGGTGTTTTGGGTATTTTCAACATCTTTGGTGAATTCTAGAAATTTTAAAGTTCATAGGCTCGAATTTGATGTGATTTTGGTGTTTTTGCATTATTTTTGGTGTTGCGAGGGCTCGACTAAGTTTGAATGGTGTTACGGGGTGTGTTGGTATGTTTGGTTGAGGTCCTGAGGGCTTGGGGTGAGTTTCGGGTGATTAACGGGGTTATTTTTGGCCTTGGGATATAGTTGATCTGGTGTTGTTGTTGCAGAAGATTTTTACCCTATGCGTTCGCGGAGGGTGTCACACGTTCACATAGGGGACCTAGGGTGCTGAGGAATTTTTCTTCTATGCGTTCGCGATCCTGGAGATGCGAACGCGGTAAGTTGAGTGGGCTGAGCATCGCGAACGCGGGGGGTAGCAGTGCGTTCGCGTAGAGTAGAGGTGGCTGAGGATCCCCCAGGCCCATTGGTCTATGCGTTCGCGGGGCCTAGTGTGCGTACGCGTAGGTTTGGCTGTTTGTACTGTGCGTTCGCGGGCGTGTAGACGCGTTCGCGTAGAGGAAAATAAGGCTGTTGGAAATTTGTTCTATGCGAACGCGGTTGTATTGGCGCGTTCGCGATGAAGAAAATCTGGGCAGTATATATTAAGTTAATCCGCGACCCTTGCCCACTTTTCCACCTTTTTAAAACGGGAATAGAGATTTTGGAGAGATTTTTGAAGAGGGAAACGATTGTTCTTCATTGAGGTAAGGATTGTGGACTCCATAACTTGATTATATGTGATTAAGGACCAAATTAACAGTGTTTAATTAGGGAAAATCAGTGGAAAAGGGGGAAACTAGGGCTTGAATTTAAGAGACCTTCTAGGGGTGATTTGAGGGGTCAATTGGCCTCCAGTTTTAGCGTTCTTTATATGTACAGACTCGTGAGATGATGAGGATCATTTTTGTATAAATTTTGTCGAGTTCCGAGATGTAGGCCCGGGGGTCGGGTTTTGGCTAATTTCGTATTTTTTGTGCTTAAAGTTTATATTTTTCTATTGGGTTTCATCTCCCTAGCATTTTTTGATGTGATAAATCTGAACTTTATATATTTGGAGCACTCGAAAGTTGATTCAAGGGGCAAGCGTGTTGCGGAGTAGCTTTTTTGGGCTAGTTTGAGGTAAGTAATGTCTTTAAATCATGTCCTGAGTGTATGAAACCCCGGACTTTGCATCCCTTCACAGGTTTGGAGTGACGCACACACTGAATGACGAGTGTGGAGCGTGCACGAATTGGAAATTTGAAAATTTGTTCCTTTTTGAGGCAACTATTGAGTTGTGAAACTGCTTTTAAAGCATATGTTTTATAATATTACAATGTTTTGATATATTTGGGTTGTAAATCATGTTTGGGGCCTAGTGTCGATCTGGTGTAACCCCTTGGAGGCTATATTTCTGATATTCCTCACTTAGAAACTGTGATTTTACACTCAGTCCTTCCTGATAAATTGTTTTGACACTCAGAGTTTATTGATATTATTTCTTGAAATGAAATATTGTTTTGGGTCGAGAACCCTGTTTACTGTGGCCTGAGTGGCATGTTGACAGTGTCTGGCTGAGTGAGGCGGAGAGCCTATATTGTGAGGATATTATGATATGAGAGAGGTCGAGTGCCTGAGTGTTTATTGCCATGACTTGGTTGTTTATAGCGCTTGGGCTGTAGGGGCATGTCCGGAGTCTGTACACCCCCAGTGAGCGCAGGTACCTACTGAGTGTGAGTGCTGAGTTTCGAGTGACGAGTGATTGGGAGGCATGAGTGACTGTGAGGTGTTGAGTGACTGTTACCGAGTGATGGTGAGGTGCTGAGTGATTGATTACGAGTGATGATTTGGCCCGAGGGGCGGTTTTATAATGAAATTTTGCTAAGTTTTTATTATGATTCATTTCATCTTCTACACTGATATTTTGGGAATTTTACTGAGAAATATTGGAAATTATACTTGTTCGAATGTTTTTTATGGAAATTGGTTTTTCAAACTTATGTACTTAATATCTACTTTATTAAGACTCAGGATTTTACTATTTCCGAATTGGTGTTTTGTACTGTGTGTTTCTTATCTTCAGACGTGATTTATTTTCATTACTACTGAGTTGGCGTACTCATCATTACTCCCCCCACCTCTGTGTGCATATCAACGTACTGGTTCTGAGTAGTAGTCACTTACGTCTGTTTGGCATCAGCTTTGGAATTTCGAGGTAGCTGTCCAGCGTCCACAACTTCTCCATTTCCCTTCCTTCATTAGTATTTAGTATTTTGTTCTGAGACATTGTTTTATGACATTAGCAGTGTAGTATTATTCTTAGATGCTCGTGATCAGTTGACTCCTGTTCTGGAGGATAGTTTAGATTGTTAGATTATTATGCTTTGTTCAAGACTTAGAGAAATTGTATACCTTCTATGGAATATTATTAATAATTTTGAGAATTTTTATTAAAAGAAACGTGTAGTTATGTGATAATGGCTAGCCTAGTTCCACGATAGGCGCCATTACGACCTGTTAGGATTTGGGGTCGTGACATCCTCCCAAATTACCGGACATAAATCCTCAACTAGCATTAGTGGAAACTGAATCATTTCCCTTCCAGGAGAAATTAACGGCTATCGAACATGAAAAAAACATTTCCATCGTATCCCCTCTCCCGCACCAAATACCTATGGAAATTAACACTACTACTTATAACGAGGCAATTCAACCAGAGACAAAATATAGTAATAACTACTTTATTCTTATTACTATGGAGATAAACAAAGAATCCATTACCCATCGAGATTCTCCCTCATAATTAAATTGCAAGGCAAGAGAATTCCCCGTGAAATCTTTTTTTTTTTAAATTAATGGAGCTTTGGAAACCATCTGAGTCGTTTCCACTAATCGATTTGGGGGAGGACTATTACAGTGTATGCTTCAACAAAGCGGAAAACATGGTAAACTCCATTCAAAATGGGTCGTGGTTCATATATGGACACTTCCTTACCGTTCAACGCTGGAACCAAATTTTGTAGCATCACAAGCGAAGCAATCCTTCACAACAATCTGGATTTGGCTGCCACAACTCCCTACCAAATTTTACGATGGAGAAATCTTACAAAATGTTGGAAGTACAATAAGCTCCTAAAAATAGATGCATGTACATCAGCAGTACTGCGCGGTCGATATGCACGTTTATGCGTGGAACTGCCACTAAATAAGCCGGTGAAACCCTTCATCTTCATAGGATCTCATGAGCAACATACACACTATGAAGGTGAGAACCTACTATGCAAAAATTGTGGACATCTGGGTCATTCCATAAAATAGTGCAATCGTGCCAAATTTAACGAGACTACAGGAGAGACAAAGCTAAGGACTCCCACAACGCAACTCAGTCATATGAAGACCAAGAATAAGTATGGAAGAATGTCTCATTCAACAAGGGGAAAAAGAAAGACTCCACAGAAACATCAACAAAAACCACAGACAACACGCCACTGACAGGTATAAACGTCAACATTTTCGAAGCAAAATCTGGTAAGTTACTAACTTCACAAAAATTGGCGTACAAAAACAAACAAACTTCCAATTCTTCCACACCTCTATATAGTTTAGGAGATCACACTCATCTCAATATTAAAACCATGAACCAATTTCTACCACTTGAAGAAGAAGACATTGTTTTGGACAATACCACCAACATCCCTAATAAATTTATTACTAATAATAATATTCTTATTAGTGAAATCTATATGTCCCCACTACCTATGGATACCTCGAACCCTATCACCCCAACGTACAACCCCACCTCCCCTAACCACCTATCCCCTCACATGCAAAATACTAATAGACTCCTAATAACCAATAACCTCCCTAATAAAAATCCGAATAAACCAAACACTCCCATCAAAATATGGATAAACTATTTGTTAACAATAATGACATTTTGCATGTGCCGACGGACAAGAAACAGTTGGCAAGTGATAAGACCACCAATGAAAAAATGGCCAATTCAATTTCTCACGTAACACAAATCCAATTCCCTTCACTCTGCCCTTTATAAAAGATACGTGATCCCATTCGAAAGACATGCAAAAACAACCCCTAATCGTTGAAAACCTAGAAAGCAACTCGATTGTTCCCAAGGGTGATCAATTGTCGACTATAAAGATTTTCACTACCAAAAATAATTCCAAGAATACCAATATCAGTGAGAAGGCGTTATCGCTTAATTCAACTACAAAGAATCAACAAACACAAAACGTGGAAAACACTACACTCCCATCAAACCAGATTCCAAATCATCCAAAGATTCTCATTCAACCTCCGTTACAACAAAATCTCCAACCTCTATCATGGGTGGAGATGAGGCTGATGGGTCATGCTATCTCGTTCAATATCATGTTGAAAGGGAGGGAAACTATAATTGTTCTAAAAAAGACACATTATCTGGCCCAACTTATCTCGGAGGGGGTTTGATTAGCAATGAAAAACTATATGAACCAAGATTGATTATCTTCTCTGTAGAAAATGCGATAAAGGTTTGTGCACTGACAGCAAGATCATCCCAAGTGAGTACCTCACGGCCCTACATAGGCTCCTAGTTATGGACTTGGAGATCAAGAGGAGTAGGAGGAAGATGGAGGGGTGCAGGCAACCTAAGATAAAGTGGGGTAACTTGACCAAGGACAAATCTCAAGAATTAGGGGAGAAGTTGTTGTCTATGAGGGCCTTGATGAGTAGGGGGGACCCATCTAGTATGTGGTTCACGACTGCGAATTAAATTAGGTAGCTGCTAGAGAGGTTCAAGGTAAGTTGCTTAGTTGATGTTAGTGGAGAGTAAAAACGAGGAGGAAAAAAGTACGTATCAAGAGTGTTACATAAATGCAAAGAAAGAGGCGAAGTTAGTAGTTACGACGGCAAAGAACACAGTGTTTTCCCGTTTGTCCGAGGAGCTCGGGGGAAAAGGTGGGGACAAGAAGCTATACCGGTTGGCCAAGGTGAGAGAGAGGAAAGCCCGCGATTTAGACAAAGTCAAGTGCATCAAGGACGAGGATGGAAAAGTGTTGATGGGCGAGGCACTTATTAGGAAAATATGGCAAACGTACTTCAATAAGCTGTTGATGAGGAGGGGGATAGACGCATTGTGCTGGGTGAGTTGAAGCACTCCGAGAGTCGGCGAGATTTTGGGTAGAGTAGGCGGATTACAGTAAAGGAGGTGGAAGGGGCGATGCGTAAGATGAGCAGGGGCAGAGCGATGGGGAAAGACGAAATCCCGGTGGAATTCTGAAAGAGCGCGGAGCGGGCAGGTTTGGAGTGGCTCACTAGGAGTTTTAATTTTTTTTAGGACAAAGAAGATGCCTGAAGAATGGAAGGGGAGTACGATGGTTCCTCTTTACAAGAATAAGGGGGATATCCAAAATTGCAACAATTATAGGGGTATTAAGTTATTGAGTCATACTATGAAAGTTTGGGAGAGGGTGGTGGAGGCCAGGGTGAGGAGGGGCGTGTATATTTTTTAGAGTGAGTTTGGATTCATGCTGTAGTGTTCGACTACGGAAGTGGTTAATCTAGTGAGGATATTAGTGGAGAAGTACAGGGAAAGGAAGAAGGATTTTCATATGGTGTTTGTTGATGTTGAGAAAGAGTACGATAAAGTCCTGAGGGAGGTCCTATTGAGGTGTTTGGAGGTTACCGGCGTTCCGGTAGCATATGTTAGGGTGATTAAGGATATGAATGATGATGTTAAGACACGGGTGAGGACTGTGGGTGGTGACTTGATGTGCCAGAGAATTTCGGCACATTTAATACCAAATTTCTTAGATTTTGGCTTGTTTTAAAAGCAATTATCTTTTATACTTATGTAATTTTAATGTTTTGCAGTGTATGAGGTTGAAGGACTCAAGAACATGTAAATGAAATCAAAAAGCCGAAAAGGGACCAGAAAAGTGTAAAATGCGGTCGCAGAAGTGAATTTGCGGACCACATATCCAACATGCGGACCGCATAATCGTCATGTGAATCGCAGAGTCCAACAGTTTATTTGGAAAATTTCAAGTGCAAGAATATGGTCCATTATGCGATCGCATAACAGGTTTGTGAGCCGCATAATGGACCGCAAACCTCCTGAGCCAAATGCTGAGATCAGAAATGCGACGACATTATGTGGTCGCATATCAATAATGCGGACCGCATAACTCGAATGCGATGGCTAACTAGGAACTAGGGTTTCAAGTCTATGACAGCTTCGTCAAGAATGCGAACCGCATGGCTGTTATGCGGCAGAAATGCGGTCTCATAGTTGACTTGGAAGGGTATTTAATTCCGATTTCGACCCCCAGTTTTCGCCCACTATAAATAGATTTATTGGGATCTTGTGGGTCATTCTTGTCTGTTTTCTGAGCTACAATACACATTTTTAACATTCCTCTCTTTTGGAAGCTTTAGAAGTGAAGATTCTTGCAATTTGTAAGCTTTTATGACATTTATTATTCTCATCTTTTTGTATTTAAGCATGAGTATCTAGCTTTAAATACTAAGTTTGTAGACCCTAAATGGGTGTTATGTTAATGAGTGTTTAACATTGAATATATATATATAATGGTTGGTTGATATATATTTATTTCTCATTCTTCATTTATTGTTCGTTGTTGCAAATATTAACAAGTGCCATTAAATTCTTTCTTTACTTGGAAAAGTGAGTTAGGATTGGTAGAAGTAAATATCAAAGACTCAAGGCTTTAAACCTTGTTTAATAGAATCGCTTAGGAATAAGTGAGTTTTATTTGACATTAATTGATTACTCTTAATTTCAACTCTTTATATTTGAAAAAAATCATAAAGAGGAAATATTACCCAACTATTGGAAAATATTGTGTAGTCATTTAGAAATCATTTGCATATCTAAAGGACCTTTCATTAGAAATATATCATATTAACACCGATAGCATTACACTTCATTGAAGGGGACACAACCTTGGTTTAATTAATCAAATTAATTACATATTTAATTAATCATACTTGTTACTATTTCTCACAATTATCACACACTCAATTAGCATACTTTGGTTACTCTAACGGAATAGAAATGCGATTTAAGTTAAGATTCACACTACCCAAGTAAACTTTTCATGCCTATTCCCTGTGGGATTCGACCCCAACCTTATTGGGTTACTATATTTGACATCGATAACTTTACACTATTTTAAGGTGTAATTTGAGCGTATCAAATTTTTGTGTCGTTGCCGGGGAATACGGTTTTGAAATTACTAATAGTGTGCACTTTACTTTATATCTTCTTCTATTCTATCACACGTTGATCGTTTTGTTTGGTGCACTAGGCAAAAATGTCCAATGTTGATAATGATGACGAGGAGAACCCTTTTGCCAACATCGAGGAATATATCGACGACTCCAATGCTATTCTCCCTCAGCAGGTTGGTGCCTCTACATGCAAAGTAGAGCATGAGTTGATTCTAATGCTAAAGGCGGAAGGATTGTTCCGAAACTAACAGATGATGATCCGATGGAACCTAAGGAACTTCTTGGGTGTATGCGCCATGCATAAACAAAACAACGTGTCAGATGATGCATTGAGGTTGCAGATATTCAAATACTTGTTGGTGGGAGAAGCGAAAAAATGGCTTCAAAACTTGCCTCCCCAATCTATCACATCTTTGGCCCGAGCTTGTCTGTGCCTTCTTAGCAAAGTGGTTCCCACAACGAAAAAAGTCAGAGCTCAGAGATAAAATATTTTTCTTCAAGCAAATGCCTAGGGAGAATATACACGAGGCATGGGACCGGTTCAAGCTATACCTAGTGAGCTCACCAAATCATGGGTACCCAGACCATATTTTGATGGAGAAATTCTATATGGGTTTTGACCCACTATCCCAGTCCATTGCTAATAATTTCGCAGATGGGTCCTTCATGGACAAGTCCTTCCCTAGGATTACTCAAATTCTAGACAAAATGGCAAAGAATAATCAAGCATGGCATTCGGAAGATATTGGCAGTGGAATTTCCTATGGTACTCTCTCTCTTACCAACATGATCAAAGACAATAACGAGAGAGACCAATTGATTGCCGGTCTTGCCACTAACATTGATGTGTTGACAAAGATGTTCACGGAGAGTCAAACAAAAAAGGTAAACGTTGTGGAAGATGTGCAATCAATGGGAAGTCAAGAGTTTGAAGAAGCCAATTATGTTCACAATTCTCAAGGTGGATTCCGCCAACAAAACCAATGGAGGCCAAACCCGCAAGGGCAAGGCCAACAAAATTGGCGAAATGATCAAGGCGGCGCGAGTCAAGGAAATTGTAACAACAACAACAATTATGCCAACCGAAGTTCCAACACTTATGCTCCACCAAGGGAACAATATCCCAACTCCTCACACTACAAGGAGGGGCCTTCGAATGAGTCCAAATTGGAGGGGATGCTTGAGAGAATCTTCCAAAATCAATAGCGGGGTGACACAACAATGAAAAATATGTCTGAGGTAGTGGGATCACACACCGCCTCCATTCAAAACCTTGAGATGAAAATGAGAGATCTATCAAGATAACAAAACCTCAAGCTAAAAGGTACTCTTCCAAGCGACACTATTGTCAACCCAAAAGGTGGTGCAAGAGGACCATCTTCTTATTGCATGGCCATCACTACTAGAAGCGGTAAAGTGCTTCAAGATGAAAGTGAACAAGTGGTTGATGTAGAACATCTTGATCAAAAAGTGGAAGCACAAGTTGAGTTGCCGGTTGTTATTGAAAGTGAAAAGCTCTCCCAAGAGGTAAAAATCCAAGAAGAAAAGCATGACGTGGTTAAGGAAAAAGTGAAGGAGGCCCCAAAAGCTCCTCCGCCAATTCCTCGACCTACTCCTCCATTCCCTCAAAGTTTTGCAAGAAGGGTAGATGATGGTAAGTTTGATAAGTTCTATGATATCTTGAAGCAATTTTCGGTAAACATCCCATTCTTTGAGGCTTTCCAAGAGATGTCGGGGTTTGCCAAATACTTGAAAGATTTCATGACCAAGAAGAGAACTACAAAGAATAAAGTGGTGAACATGACTCATCGGGTTAGTTCTATAATTTCTACAACCACCGTTGAGAAGAAGGAAGACCCGGGAGCATTCACCATCCCATGGACTATCGGGTTGAGAGACTTTGCTAGAGCACTTTGTGATAATAGGGCTAGTAAAAATTTGATGCCTCTTGCTATTTACAAGCAAGCGGGATTGGGTTTGCCAAGACCTACAAGCATGAGATTTCAAATGGCCGACCGATCAATCAAGAGACCCGTGGGTATTGTGGACGATGTCTTCGTAAAGGTAGGGGGGTTCCTCCTCCCGGCCGATTTTATTATCCTTGATTGTGCAGTAGACAAGGAAAATCCTATCATTTCGGGAAGACCATTCCTTGCTACGGGAATAGCTTTGATGAGACTTGGAACGAAATGAAATCAAGTTCCGAGTAAATGATGAGGAAGTCACCTTCCAAGCTAGCAAAGGTTTGAAGTTGTCAAATGCATATGAAGGGATCTCGGTCATCGATGTGGTTGATGAGGTTGAGGATTCTATTGACATGAAGGTGCAGGAAGAATGCCTCGGTGAGGCATTGGCGGCAATCTTAGTGAACTTTGATGGTAAAGACATTGAGGGGTATGTTGAAGTAGTGAGTGCATTGGAAGGACGTGGGTCCTACACGTATGCACCGAAGAAGTTGCATCTTGAATTAGAGAATAGAGCCACTCCACCCACAAAGCCTTCCATCAGTGAGCCACCACAACTTGAGCTCAAACCACTTCCATCACACTTGAGGTATAAATTTCTTGGCTCTAATGATACTTTACCCGTAATCGTTTCCTCTTTGTTGAATGATATACAGGTAGACGAATTGTTGAATCTCTTACGGGAGCACCGTCAAGAAATTGGATGGACAATAGCGTATATTAGGGGAATTCCCGCCGGCATTTGAGAGCATAAAATCCAATTGGAGGAAGGAAGCAAGCCGAGTGTTGAACACCAAAAGAGATGGAATCATTCGATGCAAGAGGTGGTCAATAAAGAGATAATCAAATGGTTGGACGCCGAGGTTTTTTACCCCATTGTGGATAGTCCATGGGTGAGTCCGGTACAATGTGTACCAAAGAAGGTAGGCATGACGGTAATTCACAATGAAAAGAATGAGCTCATCCCAACACGGGCGGTCACCGGGTGGAGAGTAAGCATGGACTATCGGAAGCTCAACAATGGCACATGAAAAGATCATTTACCTATACCTTTTATTGATCAAATGATTGATAGGCTAGTGGGAAGACCTTTCTATTGCTTTCTTGATGGGTATTCAGGTTATAACCAAATCAATATAGCATTGGAGGACCAAGAGAAGACAACATTCACTTGCCCATATGGAACCTTTGCCTTTAGCCGGATGCCGTTTGGTTTGTGCAATGCTCCGGCTACCTTTCAACGATGCATGATATCCATCTTCTCCGACATGGTGGAGGATTTCCTAGAGGTTTTCATGGACGACTTTTTGGTGTTAGGTGACTCTTTTGAGCATTGTCTTGACAATCTTAGACAAGTTCTCAAGAGATGTGAGGAGACCAACCTTGTTCTTAACTAGGAGAAATGCCACTTCATGGTGGGCGAAGGCATTTTCTTGGGGCATAAAATTTCAAAACATGGCATTGAGGTTGATCGGGAAAAGATCAAAATCATCTCCAAAATCCCTCCACCAACATCGGTAAAAGGTATTCAAAGCTTTCTAGGGCATGTCGGATTCTATCAGCGCTTTATCAAGGACTTTTCCAAAATTGCAAATCATATGTTCAAGATGCTTGAAAAAGACGCCAAGTTTGTGTTTGATGAAATGTGCCTCAAGGCATTTGAAGAGCTAAAAGAGAAGCTCACCACGACACCTATTATTGTCACATCGGATTGGTCTCTTCTATTCGAGCTTATGTGTGACGCCAGTGGTGTGGCAATTGGAGTAGTTTTGGTTCAACGGCACAACAAGGTTCTCCATCATATCTATTATGCAAGCAAGACACTCAATGGTGCGCAAGTGAACTATACCATGACGGAGCAAGAGATTCCTGCCATTGTATATGCCTTTGAAAAATTCCGAGCTTATTTGTTGGGGTCTAAGGTGGTGGTCTACACCGATCATGTCGCTCTTCGCTATCTCATGGCGAAGAAAGATGCCAAACCTAGACTAATCTGGTGGGTCCTCTTGTTTCAAGAATTTGACTTTGAAGTCAAAGACCGCAAGGGCATAGAAAATCAAGTGGCGGATCATCTCTCTAGACTTGAAGAAGACGGACGACCAAAGGATGATCTTGATATCAATGATGCCTTTTCCGATGAGCACATCCTGGCATTATCTTCTTCATCTACTCCTTGGTATGCCGATATTGGAAACTACTTGGTTAGTGACCTTATTCCGGATGATTTGGAAGCATACCAAAAGAAGAAGTTCTTGATAGAGTGTCGGCAATACTGTTGGGAGGAGCCATTCTTGTTCCGTATCTGTGCGGATAACATTATTAGAAGGTGTGTTCCAGAGGAGGAGATTATGCAAATTCTAAAGTCATGCCATGACTCACCGGTTGGGGGTCATCATGGGGGAAATCGAACAGCGGCCAAGGTGCTTGAATGTGGTTAGTATTGGTCGTCGATCAATCATGATTCTAACCAAATGGTAAAGGCTTGTGACCAATGTCAGAGGCAAGGATCAATCTCCTAGAGGCATGAAATGCCTATGCACTTTATGATGGAGGTTGAAATCTTTGATGTGTGGGGCATTGACTTTATGGGGCCCTTTGTGAGTTCATGTGGTATGAAGTATATTTTGGTGGATGTGGACTATGTTTCCAAATGGATTGAAGCAATTGCCCTACCAAACAATGAGGCAACGAGTGTGACCTCGTTCTTAAAGAAAAACATATTCACACGGTTTGGCACTCCTAGAGCCATTCTTAGTGATGGTGGGTCTCATTTCTGCAACAAGGCTTTCACGGGGCTACTAGAGAAATACGGTGTCAAGCATAAGGTGGCCACATCTTAGCATCCCCAATCAAGTGGCCAAGTTGAAGTCTCCAATTGGGAGATCAAAGATATTCTATCCAAGACGGTTAATGCAAACAGGACCGACTGTTCAAGGAAGCTAGATGACGCATTGTGGACATACCGCACGGCGTACAAGACTCCCATTGGCACTTCTCCTTACCGGTTAGTCTTTGGTTAGGCTTGTCATCTACCTGTGGAACTGGAGCACAAATCCATGTGGGCTCCAAAGAGGTTGAACTTGGACTGGACTGAAGCTACAAACTTGAGGTTAACACAACTCAATGAAATGGAGGAATTCCATTTCCACGAATATGAAAGTGCAGTTGCGTACAAGGAAAGAATGAAATTTGTCCATGACAAAAAGATCTTGAAAAGGGAGTTCAAGTCGAGTTACTTGGTTTTTCTCTTCAACTCAAGGCTCAAATTGTTTTCGGGCAAGCTCAAATCAAAGTGGTACGGTCCGTTCAAAGTGGTAGATGTATCCCCTTTTGGAGCTATGGAATTAGCATCTGAGAATGGGCTCCGCACCCTCAAAGTAAATGGCAAGCGCATCAAGAACTATTTGGGCACAGATGGAGAAAAACATGTGGTGGAGCAATTGACTCTTAAAGATGGTCCATGCCCGACCGATGAATGAATCCAAAGAAAGGCCAACTTCGTCATGCTACGACGTTAAATCAAGCGCTTCATGGGAGGAAACCCATGTGTGGTAACACC
This sequence comes from Nicotiana undulata, assembly GCA_005239495.1. Lineage (NCBI taxonomy): Eukaryota > Viridiplantae > Streptophyta > Magnoliopsida > Solanales > Solanaceae > Nicotiana > Nicotiana undulata. The sequence goes on from MDKH01033636.1 coordinate 23,620, forward strand.
TTTTTGTCCTTTAAATTTTAATTTTTGGTAAATAGATTTAATTGAGCAATTTAAAGTGTGTGTTAGAGTGCAGTTGTCTCAAAATATCACAAAATAGGTAAAACTTTCGAGTGAACAGGAAGAGAAGAAATCCGGGGAAGTCTGCGACGCATATGCGATTGCATTTTCACTATGCGGCTCGCATAGTGGTTGCAGACTTGGACAGATTGTTTGGAAAATACGGGAGGCTGGAATGCGGTGAGGATGTTCACTATGCGGCCCGCATTTTAGTTATGCGATCGCATAACGCATCGTACTGTAAACGATGAGTAACCAGAGTAACAAACCACCGCATAACAAGTATGCGGTCGCTGACCATGTTATGCGGCCACTTATACACCGCATAGTCTCCATGTAAGTACCCCTACCCCCTTCGCAAAACCCATCATCAATACTCCTACGCTCACTAACACACACATTACACATAATCAAAAACAAAACAAAAACAAAAAAAAGAAAGGAAACGGCTAATTTGAAATTGAACGAGTTGACAAGGACTACATTTGTGGATTTATCCCCTTGATGTTTTACCCTTCTTCTTATTCTGGTATGTCTCCTTTCCCGACTTCAACCTCTGTTAATTGTTAGTTTTAGTTTTTACTTTGCTATGTGCATCGTGTTTTTGTTTGTTTTCTTTCATTTTTTGTTCTTTCCTCCTATTCATCTTTCTGTGTATCTGCTCGTAATGGGGGGGGTTCTTGAAAAACCTGCTAAATCTGACTCGTGGGGTAATAAAATTAGGAGCGCCATTATTAGGGTAAGAGAAACTGTAAAAATGATGCATTTTGCGGCCCACATAGTCGTTTTGCAATCCGCATTAGTGTCGCATATCAAACCCTAGGTGACTTGAGGAAGATGAAATAATGCAGTGTCTTTGCGATCGCATAGTTGATATGCGGACCGCAAAGCCATCGCATATTTCTACAGTTGAGTGCCTAAATTAACATGTAGTTTTTGGCTGGTTTGCGATCGCAAATCCATCTTTGCGGTGGGTTTTGCAATAGCATAATGTGACGACCTTTCATAGTGCATAATTCTGCGATGGTTATGCGAAACGCATAATGGATATGTGATCGCATAATACGTTGGATAATTAACTCTCTTCAGCAGACAAATATTGTGTGGTAGGTTTGCGGTCCGCATAGTGGTTATGCAATCGCATAACCTGTCGCATAGTTAACTTTATTTGTAATATTTTCTCTTGATGTCTTCTATGTCGCTACACTTTTCTTCTATGCAGATATGCCTCGCTAAAAGAATAGTTCTTCATCCAACAAAAGGGCTTCCTCCAGCCGTCAAGCACAACCGGAAAAAACGTTCACGACAAGCACAACCCCAATCAATTGATTATCGTCCCTCCTAGTCTGATGAGGAGAGGACGTTTCCAGTAGTAGTTCTTCAGGCTAAGGCAAGACGAAAACATGGAGATGATTTCCAACTCCATTTTTAGCTCCCTGGTTCTAGAACTCTGTATAAATAAGGGCTGACAAAACGGAAAATTCTTGCTGAAAAACAACTAAGTCTGAATGCTCTACAGGAGCAATACCCTCACATTTTAGAGAACATTAAAACTAGAAAATGGGAGTGCTTCACTGAGTTGCCTGATGAATTCAATAAAACACTGGTGCGGGAGTTCTATGCATCCTAGGGAGCCTCCAGAACACCTAACCACAAGCGCAACAAAGTGTTCTTTGAGACTGTCTTAGTTAGAGGGAAGCAAGTACTCTGTGATAGGGCAGCTATTAATGATCATTATTTTTCAGCCGGGCACCCGAGTACAGTTGAGTATGAGGCCAAATTGGCCAACAGAGATGGTGAGTGTGCTTAGGTTGAATCATTGATCGCCAAAGGGACCCCAACTTGGATTGACCCTCTGCATAAAATCTACAAAGAGGATCTTACAAGAGAGGGTCGGTTCTGGATCAGTTTTGTGACCTCCTGCTTGATACCGACCCGAAATGAAACGAATATAAGCATTGAGAAAGCTATTATGATTTCTTGCACTATGACCGGGATTACGATCGATGTGAGTGACATCATCTTCAGAGAATAGGGGTCAGGGCATGTCAGACAGCCACATCACTTCATTTCCCATGCTTGATCACAGCCCTCTGTCAGTATGTGGAAGTTACTACAATGCCACACTCTGACAAGAAAGGAAAAGCACTAAAGGATATCGACATCACGTGCATTAGTGATGCAGTGCCACCGGTAGCTGCTGCTCCTCTGAAGGTTCGGATCTTGACTCCTACGGAGATAGACATCACAGATTCCCAGACTCTTTTTGCACCTCAGACCACATGGGCATCCACTGCTGCTCCACAGCCTGCCTCTTAGGCCACCACTGCCCAGCCTCTTACTTCACTGCCAGTCCTTTCGAGGCTCGGTCTACTAGCTCATCACACCAACGCTAAGGTAAACCAGATTCTGAAGGACCTCCCTACACTCATCAGGCACGCACTGACCCCTATCCAGTCCTCAGTGATGGCCCTACAGCACCAGAGCACATCTTATGAGGGCCGCCTTAAGGGGCTTGAGGTGAAGATTGAGAAGATAGAGCGAGGTGAGGTTGGAGGCTTGCCAAAGCTCTGTGAGGATATTGCTACAATGAAGACAGAGCTCCACAAAATGCATAATCTAGAGTTCGATATATCCTCCCTCACGTCCAGGGAAGGATAGCAGGGAGCGGGCTCGTCCGTGGCTGGATTAGGTCTTGATTTCATCGCTTTGATGACAACTCCTGCACCTCAAACTGTCGGGGCTTCCCATACCCTTGCTCCTGCACCTCAGACTATTGGGGCTTCCCTGACTCCAGCTCCCCCTACACACATTGACGTACCCTCTGGGGATGATTCCGGACATTCAGCAGAGTCCGAAGGTGGGGAGTCCGGCGAGGAGGAGACTGATGAGGACGACTGGTCTGATGAAGATGAAGGCCCTTAGGAGAAGGGCAAGCAGGTGACTGCCACCACAGTTGCAAAGGAGGAAGAAGCAACAACTGTGCAGAGGGATATAGAGCAGTCACTAGCAGACAGAGCTATGCAAGTCCCAGCATCAACCATTCCGCCATCAGCAGGCGAGGCTAGCATCTCTCAGATCCCCGAGCAGTTGGAGACCCCTCCACCACTAGTGGCAGTCACTCATCTGGCTGAGACCTCAGCAGCCCCAGCTCCAGCAGCAGTTGATGACCCCACTATCACTCAGCAGGCTTCTGACTCCCATAGTGCTTAGGGCGCTTCAGAGAGCCCCTAAACTCTATCTTACATTCTTATGCATTGGGGACAATGCATGATTTTTAGTTAGGGGTGGGATAGCCTTGTACAAACTGTTGTCTTTTGGAAATCCTTGAACTCTTGTACATGTTTTTGTGTTATATGAATCTTCGGAGTTATCGTAAACCTTTGTATATATTTGTGTTGTTTATCGTTAACTTGTGTTGTCCTTGTACATATGTTATCTTTGTATATATATATAAGAAAAACAATTAGATAGTTGGATGCATGCTCATCGTTAGTAATTAACAATGAATTCCCCTTGGATTTTCTTCGTCGGGTTCTTTTCCAAGGGTGTAATAGTAGAACCATGGCAGTAGGATGAAACGTGTTGACGATTTTGGTGTAATTGTCTAGTCTCAAGCATGTGTGTCTGTAAATAACCTATACCCTTCTGTGAATATAAAAAAAATATGTATCATGTGTTGTATAGGCAATCAACTGTGTGAACTTGAGGCTTGCTTTTTGACTCTATGCTTACTTAGAATTATACTTGTAAATATGATGAAAGCTTTGAGTTGCCAAGTGTTGACTCGAGGGATAAAACTATGTTGAGTGAAACAGTTCATGTGCTGTGTGTGTTAGCTTTTGTATAAATAATTCTTGTGTTTACTTCTGTCGTCTAGATCTTGCCCGGTTGGTCTTTCGATGCTTATGATAAGTACATTTGGTTAGAGAAATGACCTTAGGCAGTCTTTGTGATATTGGAAAACCCAGTTAGCCTTTCAAGCTACCCATTGTATACATGTTATCACTAGTTACCCCATTTGAGCCTGTAACCTTTTTCGTTGGTCACCTCATTACAAACCTTTTCCCTTTTTTGTAAAATAATTCCCTCTTTTCAACCCGTCCCTCCTTGAACATTGAGAATGAGGCTAAAAGCCTAAGTTGGGGGTGTGGTGTCAAGTTGGAAATTGATAAGGTTGTACAGTGAGTGTAGGAACTCATACCTCAAAGTGTTCACGTGAAACTATTCAAGCTCCAAAAGAAAAAAAAGATATATGTATGTATATAAATGTGGGAGCCTTGATGAGATTTAGTGAGGTATTTAAGGTGGTTCTATGTTGGTAACTAAATGCAAATGAGGCTATGTGGTTTAAAAAGAAACAAAGGGCAATAAGAAAGAAAAATGTGAGTAGTGTTCAAGGAGGGTGTAGTAACTTGTACCCAAATTTTTATCCGACCCTTCCCTAAGCCAACATTACAATCTTAAAAAGTTCTTATAGGATCTCCAACCTAATATTCTTGAATAGGCGACAAATTAAAATAAGGGAAAGCTTATGGTATGATGTGTCGTAACACTTGAAACTCTTTGTGAAAGTGAGTGTCTTTGTAAATATGACCTTTTTTGCTGTCATTGTAAATATTGTGAGTTGGGACCTCCTTTCTGGTGAGGGCACATGAACTGTGAGGTTTGACAGAAGTTGAGTTCTTGAAGTCGGATGCAAGTGCATTCAGCTGAGAGTAACATTTTTGTCAAATTGGTCGAGGCTCAAAGTTCACAAGTTGATTAATTTCTTTGTAAATAACAGTGATTGTTCATGAAGGGTAAATAAACGAAAGTGCATGCTTCTGGTACTGACAATTAACACCGTCCATGGTCATTATTGTTTCCTGTCATTTAGTTGGAGTCTAGATTAGGATAGAGTCATTTTAGTTGCTTGAGGACAAGAAAGAGTTTAAGTTGGGGGTGTTGATGTGCCGGAGAATTTCGGCACATTTAATACCAAATTTCTTAGATTTTGGCTTGTTTTAAAAGTAATTATCTTTTATACTTATGTAATTTTAATGTTTTGCAGTGTATGAGGTTGGAGGACTCAAGAAGATGTAAATGAAATAAAAAAGCCGAAAAAGGACAAGAAAAGTGTAAAATGCGGTCGCAGAAGTGAATCCGCGGACCGCATATCCAACATGCGGACCGCATAATCTTCATGTGAATCGCAAAGTCCAAAAGTTTATTTGGCAAATTTCAAGTGCAAGAATACATCCATTATGCGATCGCATAACAGGTTTGCGAGCCGCATAATGGACCGCAAACCTCCTGAGCCAAATGCTAAGATCAGAAATGCGACGACATTATGTGGTCGCATATCAATAATGCGGACCGCATAACTCGAATGTGATGGCTACCTGGGAAATAGGGTTTCAAGTCTGTGATGGCTTTGTCAAGAATGTGAACCGTATGTCTGTTATGCAACAGAAATGCGGTTGCATAGTTGACCTGGAAGGGTATTTTTGTCCGATTTCGACCCCGACTTTTAGCCCACTATAAATAGATTTATTGGGGTCTTGTGGGTCATTGTTGTCTGTTTTTTTTTTTTAGCTACAATATACACTTTGAATATTCCTCTCTTTTGGAAGCTTCAGAAGTGAAGATTTTTGCATTTTGTAAGATTTTATGACATTTATTATTCTCATCTTTTTGTATTTAAGCATGAGTAGCTAGCTTTAAATACTAAGGTTGTGGACCATAAACGGGTGTTATGTTAATGGGTGTTGAACATTGAATATATATATAATGGTTGGTTGATATATATTTATTTCTCATTCTTCATTTATTGTTGGTGGTTGCAAACATTAACAATTGCCATTAAATTCTTTCTTTACTTGGAAAAGTGAGTTAGGATTGATAGAAGTAAATATCAAAGACTAAAGGCTTTAAATCTTGTTTAATAGAATCACTTAGGAATAAGTGGGTTTTGTTTGGCATTAATTGATTACTCTTAATTGCAACTCTTTTATATTTGTAAAAATCATAAAGAGGAAATATTACCCAACTATTGGAAAATATTGGGTAGTTATTTAGAAATCATTTGCATATTTAAAGGACCTTCATTAGAAATAAATCATATTAACACCGATAGCATTACACTTCATTGAAGGGGACACAACCTTGGTTTAATTAATCAAATTAATTACATCTTTAATTAATCATAATGTTACTATTTCTCACAATTATTACACACTCAATTACCATACTTTGGTTACTCTAACAGAATAGAAATATGATTTAAGTTAAGATTCACACTACCCAAGTAAACTTTTCACGCCTATTCCCTGTGGGATTCGACCCCAACCTTGTTGGGTTACTATATTTGACATCGATCGCTTTACACTATTTTAAGGTGTAATTTGAGCGTTTCATGACTCAGAGCATTTCCCTGTGGAGATGGAGTTGCACAAGGGATTGGCTCTTAGCCCATTTTTATTTGCATTGGCGATGGATGTACTGTCGCGACACATCCAAGGGGAGGTGCCTTAGTGCATGCTATTTGTCGATGATATAGTGTTGATTGACGAGACATGAAGTGGAGTTTACACGAGGTTGAAGGTTTGGAGACAAAACATGGATTTTAAAGGTTTCAAACTGAGTAGAACCAAGACAGAATACTTGGAGTGCAAATTCAGTGATGGGGCCCATGATGCAGATGTAGAGGTGAAGCTTGATGCTCAAGTTATACCAAAGAGAGCGAGTTTTAAGTATCTCGAGTATATTATCCAGGGTAACGGGAAGATTGACGAAGATGTCGCACATCGCATCGGAGCAGGACGGATGAAGTGTAGGCTCGCATCCGGTGTTTTATGTGATAGGAATGTGCCGCTAAGACTTAAGGGACCGGCTATATTGTATGAAGCTGAGTGTTGGCCAGTCAAGAACTCCCACGTGCAGAAGATGAAAGTAGCAAAGATAAGAATGTTGAGATGGATGTGTGGGTGTATCAGGAGATATAGGATTAAGAATGAAGCTATCCGGGACAGAGTGGGAGTAGCCTCCGTGGAGGACAAGATACGAGAGTCGAGGCTGAGATGGTTCAGACATGTTAACAGAAGAAGCATTGATGCTCCTAATCAAGACGTGTGAGAGGTAGGCCATTGAGACTTTGAGAAGAGGTCGAGGTAGGCCTAAGAAGTACTGGGGAGAGGTGATTGGACAGAACATGGCGCTGCTTCAGCTCACTAAAGACATGACCCTTGATAAGAGGGCGTGGATGTCAAGGATTAAGGTAGAAGGTTAGTGGGCAGTTTTTAGTTGTTCACCGAGTTCATATTCTTAGATTTTTATTACGTTATGTGGTTTTGTTTGCCTAAAGTATTGTATTCCCCGTTGCTATTATTTGGGACTACTTATCATTTATCTCTCCTTTTTTCTTTTCTCTTCCTTCTTTCTTCCTTCCTTGCTTCCTTAGCTGAGGGTCTATTGGAAACAGCCTCTCTACCTGCACTGGGTAGGGGTAAGGTCTGCGTACAGACTACCCTCCTCAGACTCCACCTGTTAGGATCATACGGGTTTTTTTGTTGTTGTTGTTGTTATTGTTGATGTTGTTGTCATTAAAAAGGAAAACTATATGTTAACTGAAATCAAGTCTAATTACTTATCGAAAGAAATTTCTCATAAAATAAGATAAAATTCTAGAAGAAAAATGAATACTAATTTAAAGAAATTTAAAAAAGAAGGAAAAGGGAGATAGTTAACAAATAAAGGATGAGAAAGGAACAAATAGGCAAATACGTTTGATTTTTGTTCGATTTCTTTTACATTTGAGTTAAATTATATTTTAAAATAAAAATTCAAAAAATAACATTTCATGAAAGAGCGTTTCAAATTAAAAAATTTAATTACAATGTAGCGTAATTTTTATATATTCTTTGTTTGACTATATTTATTTACCTTTATTGCTATTGGGTTCGTTTTTAATTTTTATTGATGAGTTATATGATAATTATTTCTAACGTGAATTAACTCATAACATCTATTAGTTAATCGAAGATATAAAAAATCAATAGTCAATAGAAGATGCTGCTCAATTTATACTCCAATAGATAAATTAATATTGATAGAGAGAGAATGTCTAACATCTCACCACGACCAACTATAGAAGATCCACTTCAAATTCCTCCTAAACCCCCGACATAGGAATTCCGGTAGCCACTACTTTCCCCTCCTACAAAGATAAGCTAACCCAAGGGGAAATCTTCACTACTGCCTCCCATATAATACCTATGGATTCATCTCCTCCTACTGTCATTAAACCCCATGGGATGGATGACACTATCGAAGCAGAATTGTCCCTCACCATGAAGCATATTACCTTAACTGAGGAGGATCAACTAAGGATGTACAACCCTTGGGAAAATTCCCTCATCATTATACTCATGGGCAAAAAACTAGTTCACCACTACCTTAAGAAGAAGACTCAAGAACTATGGAGGCTGGATGAAAACTTTCCACTAATAGACCTTGGAGAAGATTATTACACTGTTAATCTAGCCAAGAAGGAAAGCATGAACAAAGTACTTCATGGGGGTCCTTGGTTCATAAATGGATTTTTCTTATCAGTCTAGAAGTGGGTGCCTAACTTTGTGGCCACCAAAGCAAACCAAAACTACATTGTCGTGTGGATGAGGCTACCACAACTTCCAACGGAATTCTATAATGGTATAATCCTTAATAAGATCAGGAATAGCACTGGTAAAATGTTAAAAGTAGATGCATGCACATCGGCAACATTAAGGGGTAGATATACCCGCTTGTGTGTAGAATTGCCATTGGAACAACCAGTACAAAATTCTATACCGATTGGCCAACATATGCAAGCTATACTTTATGAAGGAGATGATTTTCTTTGCAAAGCATGTGGGAGACTTGGGCACTCGATCAAAGTCTGCCCATATAGGGCCCCTCAAAATACCTAAATGGGAGTATAGCACCATTGGAAATGCCAACAACTAAAGGAGACTCTACACATGAATGGAGGACAGTGTCTTACCCCTGGAAGAGCAGGAATAAAGCAGCCAATCAAACCAAATTTAACGATGGCCCATCGAATAACCCAGGTAAAAACGTTCCCACGTTTGATGCCATGCCAGGTATGTCGAATCCCCTTAAACCTTCAGTTGATAGTAATATGAAACTGTTAAAGTATCCTATTACAGTCCCATCAAATGCATTAGTGGACCAATGTGAGGACAATACTACTCTAACCATTGAACTTGGTGGAAAACCACCCAATGGAAGGAAAATTGGTTTTCCTAACCACCAACTAGAGCACAATGTTTTGGAAAATAATAATAATTAATTAACTAAAAATTCCCAATTTTGCATGGCAACTTGGCAGTGAATGTAACAAGTGTCCAAAAGTTAATAATCAACCACAAAGCTAATAATCAACAAAAATATTTGTCCCAAAACATGGAATTGGATTTACCTAAATCCCCAACCAACGTGATAGGCCTACTCGCTACTACCTCTACTAATAATAACCCTAACTCCGTAATACTAATACCTCAACTAACAGCATAACTACACAACACACTCAACATGCAAAACCTAGTCTAAATCCCCAATCAGTTATGCAACACATGGACCTAGAAATTGAACAAGTGGCGGAGGGTAAATCCATGCAAGATTTGGATATAACCCTCATGAAATATTCTCCTACTCCTAAAATGGTAGAGGAAATCATTACTTCTCCTACTCCACTCCCAAACATCTCCTCTACTATAATACAATCCCAACCCAACAATGCCAAGACCACCACTCACTCTAAGAAGGTGATATCATCTAATTCAACTACTTAACCTCGCCAGAAACCAAAACATGGCCAACCTCCCTCCATTACCCCCTAACCACCAGCCAATGCCAATTATTTATGCACAACCCCAAAGTCCACCCAACCATGTACCTCAGTCATGGGTGGAACTGGGACTTCAAGGACATGCCATCTCCTTCCAAGTGGAGATAAACGAGCAGGAATCAATCTTAATAATCCAAAACACGCACTACCTTGCTCAGTTTATCTCCGAAGGGATGAGCCTAGCCATGAACAACCATATCAACCAAATATGGATGACAAACATCCTCCAACCCCTAGCTCCCTCACTAAATCATAACCTTGTTCAAAATATGCAACAAATGTGGAACCTTCCACATCACTCAAACTAAACCCTCCCACAGAATGCTCCTCTCAACCTCCCCTTCTTTGCACCGGAGGACTTGATGTTACTCAAACCAATCTTCAAACAATGGTCTCCCCAACACATGAACGACCAACAACAAGGTCAACAACCAGCACCAATGGAAGAACAAGCCCCAGTTCCAAACATGCAAAATCAGGAAGGGGAACAAGAGGAAGAAGAGGAAGAGGACAATCTGCCTCACTTGGGGGAACCAGAAGTAGCTTTCTCAAGCCTAAGCGAGGTAAAATTACTAATCTTCAAAGAGAGTCTAGAGAAAAAGTGTATCTTCAGTTGCCCAACCACTCTTTAAAAATGCTAATTGGACATCCGTCCTCCCCAAGATCCAACTTTAGGGAAACATGTAGCTATACTGGTACCCTTCATAAGGAGGAACCCCAACCACAACAATGTACCAACAAAACAACATCATCATTTGGAATGCGAGGGGAGCAAACAATGCTAACTTTAGGAGGCATTTTTGAGAGCTCATGGATACACATAGACCATGTATGGTGGCACTGTTGGAGACCAAAATGGAAAGCCATGTCTCTATTCTGGATGATTTTCGATGCACTGAGATGATAGAAGTCCCTTCAATTGGACATGTTGGAGGGTTGGTTATTTTGTGGAACCATGATGTGGTGACGGTTAATAACTTCACTAGGAATGGTCAAGCTATACATGCGATGATAAAGGTAAAGCCTAAAAACCTTACTTGGTTATTTACCACTATTTATGCTAGTAATAATATTTTAAATAGGCAGTTATTATGGGAAAATCTTAAGCACGCATTTGATCACTATAGTGGTCCGTGGTTAAATGGTGGTGATTTTAACGAAATAATAGACATGAGTGACAAATATGGAGGTAGGAACATAAATCAAAATCGAGCTAAATCACTTATAAAATGTCTAGAATATTGTAATCTAGTAGATCTAAGATTTAAGGGATGCGAATACACTTGGTCCAACCATCGTAGGAAGAAGGGCCTAATTATGAAAATATTAGATAGAGTTTACTCTAACGTTACATTAACTCATCTACCCAAACTACACTCGGACCACAACCCCATAATAAGAACGATGGAAATTCAGTGAAAATAACCCATGCGTGCACCCGTCACCCCACGTGCACGGGGTTTTATAGTAAAATTCAGTTAAAATGCCTAAGGGAAATTCTCCAACACAGAGTTAGGCAAGCCACTTACCTCGACTGCGCTAATCAACCAATAATCACGCTCTTGCCACAAGTATCCGACACCGGGTAGACCAAATGTATTCAATTTGATTGCATATTGTAAATATCATTTCAAGAAATCAAAGTAACTAATTAATTCGAAGCTAATACGCGAAATTAGGAATTTTGACAAAAATGCCCCTTGGGCCCACGTCTCGAAATCGGGTAAAAGTTATATTTTCCGGACACTTGTTCACTCACGAGTCTAACCATACGAAAAACTCTCAAATCCGAGGTCAAATACCCAATCAAAAGCCCAAAATTTGGTCTAAGAAATTTCTTCCATTTTTCCCAAATTTCTACTCAAAATGTCAAACTTAAAGGTAGAAATTAAGATTAGATTCATGGAAATTTGTCTATATAGGTTAGGAATCACTTACCCAAAGTACCCAGGTGCAAAAGTCTCCAAGAATCGTCCTTCCCAAGCTCCAAAATTCGAAAATGGTGAAAAATAACTTAACCCTCGGAATTGGGCTTTTAAAAGTCTGCCCAGGGCTTTCGCACCTACGGCTTCTAGGATCGCACCTGCAGTGCCGCACCTGCGGAACTTACATTGCATGTGCAGAAATCACTTAAGGCACATGGGGCCGCACCTGCGGTCGATTGGTCGCACCTGCGGTACCGCACCTACGGAACCCAGGACGCACCTGCGACCACTGGCCACCCCACTCACAACCGCACCTGCGACCAGGCCTACCGCACCTGCCTAAAAACCATCCCATGTGCGAGACACCAGAAACAGGTTTGGTTCAGCAGTTGATCAAAGTTCCAAACTCTCCCGTTGGGCATCCGAAACAACCCCGAGGCCCCCGGGACCTCAACCAAACTTACCAACTGACCCAAATACCTTATTCAAACTTGGTCGGGCCTTAAAAACACATCCCATAACATCGAAATCATCAATTATGTATAGATTCAAGCCTAAGAACTTAGGAATTTTCAAGAATTCACATTCGACGTCGAAACACGTCAAAACTCGTCTGAATGACCTCAAATTTTGCACACAAGTCATAAATGACATTCCGGACCTTCTATCACTTTCGGAATTCCATTCTGAGTCCGATATCAAAATCTCGCCTATCCGGCCGAAATCGCCGAAATTCTAACTTTCGCCAATTCAAGCCTAAATCTACATCCGACCTCAAAAACCCAATCCGAATACGCTCCTAACCCCGAAATCACTCAACAGAGCTAACGGAGTCGACAGAATTCCATTCCGGGTCTGTCTCCACATAGCTCTAGCTACGGTTCAATTTCTAAAGCTGAAATTCACATTAAAGGACTATATGTCCTAAATCACTCCAAATTTCACCACTCAACGCTCCAACAAGTTCCATTAACATAATAAGACATGGTAGAAGCAGTTATTAGGGGATCGAGTCGCTAACTCTCAAAACGACCGACTGGGTCGTTACATTGTCCCGCTCTTAAGAAAATCGTTCATTCTCAAACGAGAATAGAAACATACCTGAAGCTGTGAATAGATGAGGGTACTGACTCCGCATGTCCTTCTCTGTCTCCCAAGTTGCCTCCTCGACCGGATGACCCCTCCACTACACTTTGACTGAGGAAATATTCTTCGACCTAAGCTTTCTGACCTGCCTGTCTAATATAGCCACAGGCTCCTCAACATATGCTAGGTCCTTGTCCAAGTGGACTGAGTTGAAATCCAAAACATGAGTCGGGTCACCATGGTACTTCCTGAGCATGGAAACGTGAAACACCGGATGAACTCCCGCTAGGTTGGGAGGCAAGGCCAACTCATAAGCAATCTCCCCAACCCGTTGCAACACCTCAAAAGGGCCAATGAACCTTGGACTCAGCTTACCCTTCTTCCCGAATCTCATGACGCCTTTCATAGGCGATACCCGAAGAAAAACCCGATCACCTACCATAAATGCCAAATCACAAACTCTCCGGTCCGCAAAGCTCTTTTGTCTGGACTAGGCTGTGCGAAGTCTCTCCTGGATCACCTTCACCTTGTCCAGGGCATCCTGGACCAAATCTGTACCCAATAATCGGGCCTTGCCCGGTTCAAACTATCCTACTGGGGACTTGCACCGCCTACCATATAAAGCCTCAAACGGTGCCATATGAATACTGGACTGGTAGCTGTTATTATAGGCAAACTCTGCAAGATGCAAGTACTGATCCCATGATCCTCTAAAATCCATCACACATGCATGGAGCATATCCTCAAGAATCTGAATTGTGTGCTCGGACTGTCCGTCTGTCTGAGGGTGATGTTGTGCTGAGGTTTATCTGAGTAACAACTCACTATGCAAGGCTCTCCAGAAATGCGAGGTGAACTGAGGACCTCGGTCTAATATAATAGATACCGGTACACCGTGCAACCAAACTATCTCCCGAATGTAGATCTGGGCCAACTTCTCAGAAGAATATGTAGTCAACACTGGAATGAAGTGGGCTGATTTGGTCAGTCGGTCCACAATCACCCAAATAGCATCATGCTTCCTCAAATTCCAAGGAAGTCCAACCACAAATTCCATGGTGATTCTTTCCCACTTCCACTCTGGAACCCTAATCTGCTGAAGTAATTCTCGCGGTCTCTGATGCTCACATTTGACTTGCTGACAGTTGAGACACTTGGCTACAAACTCCGATATATCCTTTTTCATCCTCCGCCACCAATAGTGTTGTCTCAGATCCTGGTACATCTTCATGGTACATGGATGGATGGAATACCGCGAGCTATGGGCCTCCTCAAGAATCAACTCCCGAAGTCCATCTACGTTGGGCACACAAATCCGGCCCTACATCCTCATCACGTCGTCATCATCTATGGTCACATCCCTGGCATCACCCTGCCGGACTCTATCCTGAAGAGCCCGAAGGTTGGGATCATCATACTGGCGCTCCCGAATGCGGTCATAAAGGGAAGATCGAGAAACAACACAAGCAAATACCCGCTGAGGCTCAGAAAGATCCAGCCTCACGAACTGACTGGCTAGGGACTGAACATCCAAGGCTAAGGGCCTCTCCGCTGCACGAAGATATGCCAAACTACCCAAACTCTCCGCCCGGTGACTCAAGGCGTAGGCCACCACATTGGCCTTCCCCGGGTGGTATAATATAGTGATGCCATAATCCTTGAGCAACTCCAACCACCTACACTGGCGCAAATTGAGATCCTTCTGCCTGAATATGTGCTGCAAACTCTGATTATCCGTGAATACCTCACAAGGAACACCATATAAATAATGACGCCATATCTTCAGGGCGTGAACAATCGCTGCCAACTCGAGATCATGCACAGGGTAGTTTCTCTCATGAACCTTCAACTGTCTGGACACGTAGGCAATCACCCTACCGTCCTGCATCAACATCGCTCCTAAGCCAATCCTCGAAGCGTCACAATAGACTGTATAGGACCCCGAACCGGTAGGTAATACTAACACTAGAGCTGTAGTCAGGGTTGTCTTGAGCTTCTGAAAGCTCTCCCCACACTCCTCAGTCCAAATAAAAGGCGCACCCTTATGGTTCAGTCTGGTCATGGGTGCTGAAATGGATGAAAATCGCTCCACAAAACGGCGATAATACCCGGCCAAACCGAGGAAGCTGCGAATCTCAATAGTTAAACACGGTCTAGGCCAACTCTGCACTGCCTCCACCTTCTTCGGATCTACCTTGATCCCATCCGAAGATACCACATGGCCTAAGAATGCTACAGAATCAAGCCAAAATTCACACTTAGAGAATTTGGCATACAACTTCTTCTCTTTCAAGGTCTGAAGCACGGTCCTCAAGTGCTGCTCATGGGTCTCCCGGGACTGAGAATATACCAGGATGTCGTCAATGAATAAGATGATGAAAGTATCAAGATACGGCCGAAATACGATGTGCATCAGGTGCATGAAGGCTGCTGGGGCATTGGTAAACCCAAATGACATAACAAGGAACTCATAGTGGCCATATCTGGTCCTGAATGCAGTCTTCGGGATATCCGGCTCCCAAATCTTCAACTGATGATAACCCGAACGAAGATTAATCTTGGAGAACACCCTAGCACCCTGTAGCTGGTCGAATAAATCATCAATGTGGGGAAATGGGTACCTGTTCTTCACGGTCACCTTATTCAGCTTCCGGTAGTCGATGCACATATGCATCAAACCATCCTTTATCTTGACAAATAACACCGGAGCACCCCAAGGTGATACACTGGGCCTGATGAAACCTTTGTCAATCAACTCCTGCAATTGCTCCTTCAACTCCTTTAACTCAGGAGGAGCCAATAGGGAGGAATTGAAATGGGCTGAGTGCCCAGCAACAAATCAATGCCAAAATCAATGTCTCTGTCGGGCGGCATACCCGGAAGATCAGCTTGAAAAACGTCAGGGTAGTCCCTCACAACTGGAACCGACTCAACTGTAAGGGTCACAACACTCACATCTCTCACATAAGCCAAGTACGCATCACACCCCTTCCCAACCATCCGTTGGGCCTTTAGAAAAGAAATGACTCGACGTGGAGTATACTCTAAAGAACCTCTCCACTCTAACCTCGGTAGTCCTGGCATAGCCAGCGTCACGTTTTAGGTGTGACAATCAAGAATAGCATAATGAGGCGACAACCAGTCCATGCCCAAGAAAACATTGAAATCTACCATACTGAGTAATAATAAATCAGCTTTGGCCTCAAAACCAACAATCAAACACGACCGATATACGCGGTCCACAATAAGAGAATCTTCCACATGAGTAGAAACATAAACGGGGGAACTCAAAGAATCCCGAGATATCCCCAAATGTGAAGCAAAGTAAGAAGACACGTATGAATATGTAGACCCTGGGTCAAATAATACCGAGGCATCCCTATGACAGACGGGGATGATACCTATAATAACTGAATCTGAAGCAATGGCCTCAGATCGGGCTGGAAGGGCATAGTATCTGGCCGGACCTCCCCCTCTAGGACGACCTCGGCCTCCCCGACCACCCCGACCTCCACCTCGAGCTGCCTGAGATGGTGCGGTAGCAACTAGGCCTGGAAGTATAGCTGGAGGACCTGATGGGAGACGTGGAACCTAATAAGTCTCCGGGGGTGCACCCCTCCTAGCTATGGGGAAATCCCTGACCTGGTGACGAGGGTCACCACACCCAAAACAACCACTCTGAGGGCGTGGATGTTGTCGCTGACTCTAAACTGGCCTGCTGGACTGGCCGGTGATAGCACCTCGAGCAGGAGGCACCTGAGATACTGGTGTTGCATAATAAGTCTCTTGAGCTCTAGGAGGAGCTGGAATACCACTAGCTGCTGGAATAGTTGAATGAACAGGGCGACTCACAAAGCCCCTACCTTAGCATGTCGCTGGTGCACGAGCTCCTATAAAGTGGCCGGTCTCTCGAGACCTCTTGGCCTCTCTCTCTTCCTTGTCCCGGGCTAACATACTCTCAATCCTCCGGGCAATGCTCACGGCCTGCTGGTAAGTGATATTTGTCTCTAGCTCTCTGGCCATGCTAGTCCGAATATTGGGATGGATCCCCTCAACAAAGCGTCGAACTCTCTCTCTGACATTAGAAACCAAAGCTGGGGCAGGGCGTGCCAAGTCACTGAAATGGACTGCATACTCTGACACAGTCATAGTACCCTGGCGTAGCTGCTCAAACTCTGCACGCCAAGCATCCCTAAGACTCTGAGGGACAAACTCATGTAGAAACATCTCTGAAAACTGAGCCCAAGCCAGTGAAGTTGCCTTGCCCGGAATGTTAATCTCAAAAGCATGCCACCACTGGTAAGCTGCTCCCCTTAGCTGGAAAGCAGTGAATGAGACCCCACTCGTCTCCACGATACCCATAGTGCGAAGAATGCGATGACACTCCTCAAGAAAACCCAGAGCGTCTTGGTTCACAAGAGTCACAATGTCACAAGCTAGTTTATTAGAGTCTCGCGGATCGGTGCAGAGACGTTCGTATCTATCTTTGAGAGGCTATGTAATTGTTAAGAACGATCATACTTCTTGGAATTCCTTATCGTGCTAGTTACTGTCATCAAATATCTTAAACTCTTAGCAGCAGCAGCAGTCTTTGGGAGACTTAGAGGTATTTTTGCCGCGTCCGCAGAGCTTTCTGAGTCCCTCTCTTATCTTAGTATAATCGTGGTACTTAGACAGGAATACTCTCAGTTTCGATGTATTGAGCTATAGTGTTAAGCTTGTGATAGTTGTGATAGTCCGAGTTTTGGGAAGAGCTAAATTGTAAATGCCGAGCGGCTTAAGCATTATGATTACTTTTTTTATCTTTAATGTTTCATCCCTATTTCCGATTTTCTTTTCTGCATGTTATAGACTTACCTAGTCGTAGAGACTAGGTGCCGTCACGAGACCCTGTGGAGGGAAATTTGGGTCATGACAAGTTGGTATCAGAGCCAGGTTGAGGCTCTACTGAGTTTATAAATAGACAGTTATAATCTAACAGTTAAAATAAGCAGCAATAATTTACTGAAGTTTAAAATAAAAACTAAAAGAGAATGATGTAAATAGCTCTCAGCTCAGCACAGCATATGATGCAATAAATACTCGTGCAATGCAATACAGGGGAAAAATCTCAAGTCTCGGCACGCAGTCCCAATGTAAATATGCAATACAATGCAGTACAGGGGAAAGATTACAGGTCTCGGTCCGTAGTCCTACTGTAAATATGCTATGAAATACAGGGGAAAGATCACAGGTCTCTGCCCGCAGTCCCACTGTAAATATGCTATGAAATACGGGGGAAAGAACACAGGTCTCAGCCTGCAGTCCCACTGTAAATATGCTATGAAATACAGGGGAAAGATCACAGGTCTCTGCCCGCAGTCCCACTGTAAATATGCTATGAAATACAGGGGAAAGATCACAGGTCTCGGCTCTCAGTCCCACTGTAAATATGCTATGAAATACAGGGAAAGATCACAGGTCTCAGCCCGCAGTCCCACTGTAAATATGCTATGAAATACAGGGGAAAGATCACAGGTATCGGCCCTCAGTCCCACTGTAAATATGCAATGCAAAATGTATACCGGATGTAGCGTAATTCAAAAGTTCAGGAAAAATCGTTGGCAAAAATAAAGTAAAATACTTCAACGATGTGCAAATAGTAGTAATGAGTGGGAAAATCAAGTAAAATCGATTGGTAGGTTTAAATCTTAAGTTGCCACCTAGTCTAGTTCAGTAATAGTAATATTTGAAGTGAAAATGAGATGCGCCATAGTAAGAACGATGGAAATTCGGTGAAAATAACCCATGCACGCACCCATCACCCCACTTACACGGGGTTTTTATAGTAAAACTCAATTAAAATTCCTAAGGAAAATTCCCCAACACAGAGTTAGGCAAGCCACTTACCTCGATTGTGCTAATCAACCATAATCACGCTCTTGCCACAAGTATCCGACTTCGGGTGGCCCAAATCTGTTCAATTCGATTGCATATTGTACATATCATTTCAAGAAATAAAAGTAACTAATTAATTCGAAGCGAATACGCGAAATTAGAAACTTTGACCAAAATGCCCCTCGAGCCCACATCTCAGAATCGGATAAAAGTTATATTTTCCGGACACTCGTTCACTCACGAGTCTAACCATATGAAAAACTCTAAAATCTGAGGTCAAATACCCAATCAAAAGTCCAAAATTTGGTCTAAGAAGTTTCTTCCGTTTTTTCCAAATTTCTACTCAAAATCTCGAACTTAAAGGTAGAAATTAAGATTAGATTCATGAAAATTGGTCTATATAGGTTAGGAATCACTTACCAAAAGTACCCAGGTGCAAAAGTCTCCAAGAATCGTCCTTCCCGAGCTCCAAAATACGAAAATGGTGAAAAATAACTTAACCCTCGGAATTGGGTCTTTAAAAGTCTGCCCATGGCTTTCGCACCTGCGGCTTCTAGGATCGCACCTGGGGCCGCACCTGCGGTCGATTGGTCGCACTTGCGGTACCGCACCTGCGGAACCCAAGTCGCACCTGCGACCACTGGCCACCCCACTCACAACCGCACCTGCGACCATGCCTACCACACCTGCGGAAAAACCATCGCAGGTGTGAGACACCAGAAACAGGTCTGGTTCAGCAGTTGATCCAAGTTCCAAACTCTCCTGTTGGGCATCCGAAACAACCCTGAGGCCCCCGATCACCCATTCATTTAGGGGCACGAGGTTCGGACCAAAACCCGATCACCCATTCACCCACGAGCACGAATATGTAATTTGTTTTTAAATCCGACCCCAAAATGAGGTCTAATTCCCAATTAATCAAAAAACCCTAACTCTACCCAAATCCCCAAATTTCTACCATTAAAATCCTAGGATTCTTGAAGATAACTGATGAAAAACATTAGAAAGTTGAAAGAAATCAGTTAGTGAAAACTTACCTATGATTTGGGAAGAAAATCTCTTGAGAAAATCGCCCTAGGTCTCCTATTTATATGAAAAAAATGAGGAAGAAACGACTGAAGTTTTGTTTTACAAAACATCATTGCCCGACTCTCGCACTTACGGTGCATTGGTCGCACATGCGCTATCGCAGGTGCGAGAAATGGATCGCACCTGCGGAAAATGGACAGGCCCACAGGGGGCCGCACCTGCGAAAGGTTGTCCGCTCCTGCGGAACCGCTTCTGCGGAGAAGGGTCCGCGTCTGCAAGAGGGACCGCACCTGCGGACACAGAGGCGCGCCTGCGGTCTCGCACCTGCGGTCCTAGGCTCGCAGGTGCTGGCACACTAGAACTGGTGCACCAGCAGAAAAAAGAACAAGATTTCTCCAAGTCTAATTCACCCTAACACCTACCCGAAACTCACCCGAGACCTTGGGGCTCCAAACCAACTATGCACACAACCTCAAAAACATCCTACGAACTTATTCGTGCGATCAAATCGCCATAATAACATCAAAAACAACGAATTAAACCCCAAAATCAATGAAATTTTTCAAAACCTCTTTAAACATCAAATTTTTCATTTAAGGTCTGAACCACGTCAAATGGATTCCGTTTCTCACCAAACTTTACAGATATGACAAAAATATTATATTGAACCTGTACTGAGCTCCGGAACCAAGATATGGGCCCGATATCACAAGTTTCACATAGCATTTCACTTTCAAAAACCTTTATACAGAAAACAATTTCTTATAAAAATTCATTTCTCGGACTTGGGACCTCGGAATTCGATTTCGGGCATAAGCCTAAGTCCCATATTTTCCTACGGACCCTCCGGGACCGTCAAATCACGAGTACGGGTCTGTTTACCAAAAATATTGACCAAAGTCAATTTTACTCAAATATCAATACAAAATTATCATTTTTATCATTTTTTCACATAACGGCTTCCCGGCTACACGCCCGGGCTACGCACGTAAATCGAGGTGATATAGAAGGAGGTTTTTGCAACCTCAGAACATGGAATTAGCTAAAAATAGATGGGGTGACCTTTTGAGTCATCACAATTTCTCTCCAGAAGTGCGAGGTGAACCAAGGTCCTCGATCTGATATAATGGACACAACAACACCGTGCAACCGAACTATCTCCCAAATGTATTTTTGGGCCAACCTCTGTGAAGTATAAGTAGTAGTTACTGGAATGAAATGTGCCGACTTGGTTAACCTGTCCACAAGAACCCAAACCGCATCAACCTTCTGCAAGGTCCGAGGCAACCCAACTACGAAGTCCATTGTGATGCGCTCCCATTTCTACTCAGGTACGGGCATCTGTTGGAGTAGGCCTCCTGGCCTTTGGTGCCCATACTTAACATGCTGGCAATTTAGACATCTATCCACATACTCCAATATGTCCTTCTTCATCCGCTTCCACCAGTAATGATGTCTCAAGTCACGATACATCTTCGTAGCACCAGGGTGAATGGAATACTGGGAACTATGTGCCTATTCTAGAATCCTCTCCCTCAGGACGTAAACATTAGTAACACATAAGTGACCCTGAAGTCTCAAAACACCATCCTCACCAATAGAAACCTCATTGGCACCACCCTGTAACACTGTCTCCCAGAGAACTGCCAAGTGCGGATCATCAAACTGCTGAGCCTTGATCTCCCCAAATAATGAAGACTGAGCAACAAGACGTGCAAGAACTCGGTTGGGCTCTGAAAGGTCCAACCTCACCAATCCAAGGACTGAATTTCCAAAGCTAGTGGTCTCTCCTCTGCTAAAATGAAATCCAAGCTACCCATACTATCTGCTTTCCTGCTTAAGGCATCTGCAAAAACATTCGCCTTGCCCGGATCGGATGATAAAGAATGGTGATGTCATAATCCTTCAGCAACTCAAGCCATCTACCGTGTCTCAAATTAAGATCCCTCTGCTTGAACAAGTATTGTAAACTGCGGTGGTCTGTATAAACCTCACAAGGCACTCCATACAAGTAATGCCTCCAAATCTTAAGAGCATGAACAATCACCGCCAACTCCAAATCGTGCACAAGGTAATTTTTCTCATGAACCTTCAGCTGACGTGAAGCATATGCAATAACTCACCCCTCCTGCATCAACACGCATCACAAACCAACATGTGAGAGTCGTAATAAACTGTATACATCCCAGAACCGGAAGGCAACACTAGAACTGGTGTTGTGGTCAAGGCTGTCTTGAGCTTCTGAAAGCTCGCCTCACACTCATCGGACCATCAAAATGGGGCATTCTTTTGGGTCAATCTAGTCAAAGGGGCTGCAATGGATGAAAAGCCCTCCACAAACCGGCGATAATAACCTGCCAGTCCCAAGAAGCTCTCGATCTCTGTCGATGAAGTAGGCGTGGCCAACTCTGAACTGCCTCAATATTCTTAGGATCCACCTTGATACCCTCTTCGGATACCACATGTCCTAAGAATGCCACAGAATCCAACCAGAACTCACACTTGGAGAACTTAGCGTACAGCTTTTGTTCCCACAAAGTCTGGAGCACTACTCTCAAATGTTGCTCGTGCTCCCCTAGGCTGTGTGGTTAAATCAGAATGTCATCAATGAAGGCAATAACAAAATAATCAATATAAGGCCTGGACACCCTGTTCATCAAATCCATAAATGTTGCGGGCGCATTAGTCAAGCTAAAGGACATCACCAGGAACTCATAATGACCATATCTCGTACGAAAGGCAGTCTTTGAAACATTCGAGTCCCGAATCTTCAACTGGTGGTACCATGATCTCAAGTCAATCTTAGAAAACACCCGAGCACCCTGCAACTGGTCAAACAAATCATCGATACATGGAAACGGGTACTTGTTCTTGATGGTGAGTTTGTTCATCTGGAGGTAGTCAATACACATCTGCATAGTCACATCCTTCTTCTTCATAAATAACACATGAGCACCCCAAGGCGATACGCTCGGTCTGATAAACCCCTTAGCTAACAACTCCTCAAGCTGGTCTTTCAATTTCTTCGGAGCCATACAGTATGGGGGAATAGATATAGGATGGGTGCTTGGAGCTAAGTCAATGCAAAAATCAATGTCACGATCTGGTGTCTTAACTGGAAGGTCTGAAGGAAATACATCAGCAAACTCTCGAACTACCGGCACTGAATCAATCGTCGGAGACTCGGCTGTTGTGTCCCACACATAAGCAAGATAAGAAGAAAAAAACCTTCTCAACTATACGCTGAGCCTTCAGAAAAGAAACAACCCGACTAGCTGCACTGAATGAGGAACCTCTCCACTCCAATCTCGGCAACTCAGGCATGGCTAGAGTAACAGTCTTGGCATGGAAACCTAGGATAGCGTGATAAGGGGATAACCAATCCATGCCCAGGATGACCTCAAAATCAGTCATATCAAGTAGCAGGAGGTCCGCTCTGGTCTCGAACCCACAGAATGTAACTACACAGTACCGATAAATCCAGTCCACCACCACCAAATCGTCCACATGAGTGGAAACATAAACATGAGTACCCAAGGACTCACGAGGAATATCTAGGAAATGAGCAAACAGGGCTGATACATATGAATAGGTGGATCCTGGATCAAATAATACCAAAGCATCCCTAGCGCATACTGAAATAATAACTGTGATCACGGCATCTGAGGCTACTGCATCTGGTCTGGCCGAGAAAGCATAGAATTTGGCTAGAGCGTCGGATGACTAACCTTCACTTAAATGGGAAGGGGCTGGATGGGCTCCCCCTGTCTGGACTACACCTCTAGGACAACCTCTACCAGCCTGTCCTCCACCTCTGGGTGGCCGAGACATCGGTGCTGGAACCATAGGCTGGTGACTCTGCTGCACTGCCTTGCCCCAAAGCCTAGGACAAAACCTCTTCATGTGACCTAGATCCCCACACCCATAACAACCTCTCGGCACCATAGCCTACTGCCTTGAAGAAGAACCCTGAATAGCTGGAGGACGGTATGAACTCTCTGGCATATCACTGAAATAAGGGGTGGAAGACCCCTGATGACCAGAATACCCGCCGGAGGAACCCTGAATGGCTGGTGGGCGATAAGAACTCTCAGGCATCGCACTGAAATAGGGCCTCACAGGAGCACCTTGAGGAGGTGGTGGGGGTGCTTAATATAGGGGCCTACTGGGATGACCCCTACCAAACGGACCCCTGCCTCTAGATGGAGAACCTCTGAAATCCCCAGAAAACCGAGCTCTCTTATCCGGTTGTCCCTGCTCTCTGCTCCTCAATCGATTGCCCTCAATCTTGCGAGCAATCTCTACTACAAGCTAATAAGGAGTCCCCATCTCTACCTCTTGGGCCATGTTGGCCCTGATGCCCGAGTGCAACCCAGCTACAAATCTTCGCACTCTCTATGCGTTAGTAAGAAGTATTATGAGTGCATGACGAGACAACTCACAAAACCTAGCCTCGTAGTCGGTCACTGACATCTGACCCTGCCCCAGCTGCTCAAACTGATACCACAACTCTTCCCTCTCAGAGAGTGGAATATACATGTCCAGGAATAGCTGAGTAAATTTCTCCCAAGTGATGGGAGGAGAATCTGCCGGTCTGCCAAGAATATAAGACTGTCACAATCTACTAGCCCTGCCCTCTAGCTAGAAAGTAGTGAAGTCAACTCCATGGGACTTCAGTATCGTCATGTTGTGTTGTATGTCCCTGCACCTGTCAATAAAATCCTGAGCATCCTCATGACGCTCGCCTCTGAAGACAGGAGGGTGCAGTCTGCTCCATCTGTCTAATAACTTCTGCGAATCGCCGTCTGCAGCTGGTCTGGGCTTAGGTGCTGCTGAAGCTACTGGATGGACCCCACCCGCGGGCAGTGTACTCGAAGTCTGATAAACTGCTGTTGCATGTCCTGCGGCCTGGGCAGTAGGGGTCTGTGCTCCCCCTCCCGCCTGAGATGTGTCCGGGTTCGCTGGAAACAAACCAGCCTGAATCATAGTATCCATGAACCTAGAGCTCTATTGGGTTTGTCCGTAACTTGTGAGACTTACGTGAACCTAGAGCTATGATACTATGTTGTCACGACACAAATCCTAACCCAGGTCGTGATGGAACCCAACACCGTGGTCAGGCAAGCCAACACTAATTATCTAGTGAATTTAGTTTGTTTTTGCTGAACCTTTCCCATATTTCAAATAACTTAGCCACTACGCATGGAATATAACATAATAGTAAGGCAATTAGATTACTAAGACCCAAAAGTCAACTTTAATTAATTACATTTCCAAAAGAATAGTCTACTAACGTGTGCCAAGAACTAGTGTAACAAGTCTACACGCATCTAGTAGAGAGGGAACAAAAGAATCAGATTTATCCTACTATTTGAAATAACATGGACAGAATAGCAAAAGAAGTGACTCCAGGGTGGTGTTGAACGGCGTCAGGAGAAGCAGCTCGCCGTGAAGCCTCGAACCAAGTAAAATCAGGGACGAGCACCGGACTGATACCCAAATGCACATGCCTCAGAACCTGCACAATTAAGTACAGAAGCGTAGCATGAGTACATAAATAATATGTACCCAGTAAGTATCCAGTCTAATCACGAAGAAGTAGTGACGAGAGGTCGACTTGACACTCACTAGGGTCCAAACAGTATATTTAGATGTAAAATTTAAAGAGAATAACAAGTACACATGGATAGTAGAACAATGAATATCAAACATACTTACAAAACCTATTTACGTGGCGAAACTCCAACATACAAATTACAAATTTGTCTTCCAAGTCATCTAACAGTTTAAAAGTCATGAATAATAACAAACAGGTAGCATGCACATAATGTGTCGGAAAGTACGGTCTGGGCCAACATAATAATAAATGTGCACTGCCGAAGGGTCGAACGGCACGAACCATAGATGCATCTATTAACCTGTCGTGGCGTACGGCCCGCTCCCATAAGAGTAGTGGAAAGAATTACTCCGCTCGTGGAATATGAATTGCGAAGCGGTCACACATGAACACAACCTTTCCTTTAATTCTTTTCCAAAAATAATAATTCGTTTGAAAACATCAAGTACTAGGATTTCTTGAAAACAAGCTTGCATACAAGGAAATCACATGGCATATAGTTCAATTAACGAAGTTCACAAGGCATGGTGTAAACCTAACTACCCGTACATAACAAGAATAGTCACTACACACGGACTCTCGTCACCTCGTATGTACGTAGTCCCCACAAACAATGACACATAGTTAATTACTTCAGCTATGGGGACAATTCCCTCTTACAAGGTTATAAAGGAGACTTACCACGTTTCAAGCCTACTTCCCGGGTCAAGAATGCGCCTGAATCTCCAAATTCGTCGCCCAAGAACTCGAAAAATAGCCAAACATTATATAAATAAATCAATCTATGCTCAAAAGTCCACAATTCTCCTATTTAAATGGTTATCTCAACCTAGTTTGCCAAATACTAAAATGTACCCCCGGGCCCACATGTTCGGATTCCATAAATGGTCAAGGGAAATGGTTACCCATAGTCTAAGGATCAATATTATATAGTTTTTGCATGATTCCATAACAAATTTCGTGATTAAATCTTATTTTTATCAAAACTCTAGGTTTTACTCTAAACCTATGATTTTCATTAATTTTGTGTGTTAATATACTCAAAAATCAAGTATTAAACTCACTTTTAAGTAGAAATTACTTACCTCACAATTGCTAAGTCGAATTTCCCCTTTGAAAGCTCCCCAAGTCGTCCAAGATGAAAGAAAATGGCCTAAAAATGTCTAAGTCCCGCATTTAAGACAACCTCACTGTCTCCAAGACTTTCGCACCTGCGTCTCGAGGACTGCACTTGCGGAAAAGGAGAAGAAGGGCAGGCATCGCACCTGCGGAACAGAGCCCGCACCTGCGGCTCCGCTTCTGCGGGAAAAGTCCCACACCTGTGGAAATTGGGCAGCCCCTCTAAGGTCGCATATGCGAGGCTTCGACCGTACCGCTCGCACCTACGGCTGATCCTTCGCAGGTGCGGTCGCACCAGATTTGGTGCACCAGCAGCTCTTTTAGAGCTTGGTTTGCCTCGCGCGATGTTCGAATGGCATTCGGGGCCACCCGAGGTCCCGTCCAAATATATCAACAAGTTCTAAATCATAATACGGACTCTCTCAAGCCTATGGAATGTCCGAAAAAACACTAAATTCATGAATCATACCCAAAACCAACTAAATCCAACTTAAGAACTTTAAGTTCTTGAAGTCGCTTTCAACACGCCGAAACATACCTATACTACTCGGAATGACACCAAATTTTGCGAGCAAGTCATAAATGACATGACGGAACTATTTCCGATCTTGGAATTCCGTTCGGACCTCGATAACACAAAAACACGTTCCAAACCTCAATTTTTTAACTTAAGGAATCATATTTCACTATTTGGCACCGAAATGCTCCTAGGTCATCCAAAACCCGTTCTGAACATACGCCCAAGTCTGAAATCATCATACAAACCTACTGAAACTTTCAGATCTCGATTTCGGAGTCGTTTACTAAAAATGTTGACCAGAGTCAAACTTGACCTTTAAGGCCAACCTTAAGCAACTAAGTGTTCCTATACCACTCCAAACGCCTCCAAATCCCGAACTAACCATCCCCGCAAGTCATAAATCAATAAAAGCAAATACGGGAAGCCTCAATTAGGGGCACGGGGTTCTAGAACACAATACGACTGGTCGGGTCGTTACATTAGATATTTGTATAATTTAAGGATCTATGTAAATTACCTAATGGTGTAATTCTTTTTCGATTTAAACTACACATAAGATCCTACTTGAATTAGAAATGCACGTTCATAACTTCCTCTCTTTCTTCTATTTAGTTAGATGCTACGCATGCTGATATGCAATATAATCAAGTTGCATACATGGAGTTTTAACTTGTTCTTTTTTTAGTATTGTGATTTATTTTATTTTTATCCTTGTAATGATGATCTTATTTGGTAATTAAAGTTCTTAATTTTTATTTATCGTTGGCGATTATTTAGCTATTTGTCTTTGCTTGAAGAATAATGAGTTCAGATTTTTTTTTTAATTTCTCTCCCTATCTAACATAGTGCATGATAAACATAATTATATTTGATTGTTTGCATCACACAATATATTTAATTAGCCAAGCCAATAGTAAAAAATATTGTTGTTAGTTAGCC
Organism: Nicotiana undulata; assembly: GCA_005239495.1. Lineage (NCBI taxonomy): Eukaryota > Viridiplantae > Streptophyta > Magnoliopsida > Solanales > Solanaceae > Nicotiana > Nicotiana undulata. The sequence continues at coordinate 51,678 of MDKH01033636.1, forward strand.
AAGAAAAGATTTTCAGATTTCTCTGGAATAATATCAAATATATCTTTTTGGAATGGCCTCGTCGATCTCTAATTCTTATTTTCTGTCACTAAATATAGTACCTTTTAATAGCAATTGAACAGAAAGATCTTTGGTCGAAATTATTAATATAATCTACCATCAGGATTGCAGATCACAACACCCAATCAAGAGATGCAAACATTTAATATTTCTACTACTTTAATTTTTACTTCATAGTTCAACAAAATATGTTCTAAATATTAATAAGGTTAAACATATTATTATTTCTTACATAAAAGTTCTACTAATTGACAAACAAGTTATAGACGACCTGGAAACACACGTCTATAGAGACTAGTTATTATAAAAGTACGAATGTTACACGCTAAAAGTTGAACAACAAAAATATCCCCCAAATATTGACCGACTTTTTCATATATATTTAAATTATGTCTTCAACAATAATGTCCAAAAAATGTAAAAGCAATTCATTAGTTGTAGAATTGAAGTCTTTGTAAACTAAAGTACTAAACTAACGGGCGTATTTGTATTAGGACTCCAATGCCAATGCCCCGGCTTAAATATGTATAAGAAGAAGCATTCAAGGCCTGTGTGGAGGACATAAGACCAGAAGTCTCAAGGATGATTTGTAGAGCCCCTTGTCCTCACGTCCACTCCCAAGGATCCCCCGTCCTCGGGTCCTGAAAAAGACACCGATCAGAGACGAAAGTTACAATGATACTTAGTTAATTCTTTTATCTTTATGTTTCCACTGATACCTAATCGATAACGAACCTGAATGACTTTTTTAGGTCCAATTCCATCAATTTTGGTTGAGGCAATTCTTACTTGTTCATCGCCAACTAATCTAGCTCCTGAAATATATAACATTCTTGATTGATTGAGACAAAACGATTCCCTCAATACAGCTTAACTCCGTCAAGCCTGTACGAGTAGTGAAGAAGTATAGAGCACTTTGGTTGGTTGTTGACCAACGAAAAGCATGGGAGAAAAAAAGATGCACGACCTTCTTTGCTTGAGCATCTTCTCTTATGATATTTATTGAAAATTCGAGCCTTCTATCAGAGCAGAAAGATTTTGCCTAAAATTTAAAAGAAATTGCCTTTTAGCTTACTTACGTTTTACATTGGTGTTGGCTTTAAGGAGTTAATTACTTCAGTTTTTCGTTTTCTGATAACCAGTAGCAATGGATTTTGTTCGAATTAACTGAAAACAAGAAATAATTAGGCTTACAGTAGGCGTAAGGAAGTTGATGAAAATCAGTAAGATGAAGAGTGGATCATTGGACGCCATCTATTGTTTGTTCGTTGAGAAATAATTTGTAACTTATAATTGTGAAGCTCCAAAAGAAAGGTATATATCCAGCAAGGGTTAATTAAACGTGTATTAATTAAAAGCATGAAACCCTTTTGCGAAATATAGTTCGCATTTTTTACCCTTTAAATAAAGATTTAATTTCGCACTAGATAAAATAATTAATTAACTATTTTACTAATATTTTACTAGATTTTGTATATGTTATGTTTCCTAATTTGAGTTATATAATATAACAGATTTGTAAAGAAAAGCAAAGATATTTTAAACCGATTAATTCAAACTCAAACTATGACGATTTTCACTAGAGGACTTTTCTAATTAAGTTCTTAGGCTATTATAAGAATATAAATTCTCAAGACTTTCAAGTCCTTTTAGGTTTAGGACTCTTCATATCTATATATATATACATATATATCAAAGGTAATCTCATAGTGAATAATTGAAGGTTTGGTAGAGAAGTAGAAGTATTCATCCTCGAGGTAAAAGGTACTATATTTACTCGTCAAATTTTCTAAACCTCTTTTTGTTGAATTGTCAAAGGTAAGAAACACGTTTGTATGATCTAATTGGACTTATTTTTTTTCCTTCTTTGAGTTGTTTTACTGATGTTGTAAATTTGAAAGATTTGCCGGTTACTTTGAGACGTTAGTACATGTTGTGTCTGTCTTTTTTATTGTTATCTTGAATCGGGAGTCTATCGGAAGCACCCTCTCGACCTTCACAAAATAGAAATAAGGTCTACATACACTCTAAGTCCAAACCTTACTTTGTTGTTGTTGCCGGTGACTTTGAGATCAATCAATGATTTGTTCTTATTTTTTGGTACTTATAGATTTATTCTTCTTTCATATAATTTAAATTATCTCTCATACTATATCTAAATTTTATGGTCATGACATAAGTACTTTTACCTAATATTCTGATATATTAAGCAGATATATATATATATATATATATATATATATATACGGATTTAAGAAAAGAGCTCTTTTTTGGTTGCAGCTGTTTTTACTCAGCAGGAATGGCAGTCTTCCGATCACTATTGTTAACTTTCTTGCTGTCTCTTGTGTGCTTCACGTCTACTGGTGAGTGCCCATTAATTCTCTCTGTAATCCTCCCATTTATCATTATATTTGAAAAAGGGATGTGGTTTATATTTTCTAGTTGTTTATTAATCTTCCACTGCAAAACATATTTAAAGTAAATGTTATCTTACCATAGGCGGATCTAGGATTTCTATGATACGGATGTGTCGTGGGAGTTGATCCATGCTCCTCTAGATAAATAACTCAGCATTGAACCAAGTGCATCATTTAGCCTCCGTGGAACATGTGTACCAGCAGATTATATCATATTAATTCTAGAAAATATATTATATATATAATACATAATTTAACAGAGAAACCATAGGTTCATATACCCCGTGTATTAGGCTATAAATCCGCCCATGTATCTTGGTGATGGTGTATGTGAAAATTATGATGGCCTGAAACTTCTTACAAGTTTGGCCTTGTCCATGCGACTGAAGTGTTTGTTTATTGATATGGAAGACTACAGAAGCTAATATTGAATATTTCCTTGACGTTTGTCTTAATCTGAATTTTGTCTATGTTCAGTATTCAGATTTTACTTTTATGTATGCAGATGCACACAACCACAGGGGAAACATTACCATCAAGTGGGATATGATGACTTGGACTCCAGATGTATACACTGTGAGTTTTTTCTGCTCTAGTTTTAACAACCTATATTATTATTATTTACACTCTCTAAAACTTTACAAACCCAAAGCTCGACTAGTTAAACAATCAGTTATCTAACCAAATCAGGAAAAAAAACAGAGAATCAAAAGCTTATACATCAATTAATAACTAGAACTAGGGGTACGTCGATCGGGTTGGTTTGAATTTTTCAATTACCAAACCAAATCAATGGTGTTGGGTTTTTAAAATCTATAAACCAAGCCAAAACAATAAAGTCGGGTTTTTCAATTTCGGTTTTTCTCGGGTTTTTCGATTTTTTTCGGATTTTCGGGTTTTTTCCTGGTAAAGTCTTCATAGTTCAAAATATGTAGCTTGTGCTTCTTTAGTCCTAATAGGATACAACTATATAATGTAATTTCTAAGAAAATAGCACAAAATATGAGATAGTCATAGCATTTTAATAGAATTTTTAATAACAAAGATAATAAATCACATAAAGAAAATATTAATAATTAATACGCCATAATAAATATTAACATAATCTAAAAATATTTTCTAGGTCATGCTAAAATAAGTACAGCCAATAAGTACTATTAATTACACAACTAAGCACTAGAGAAACAGATAAACTAGGCTATGTATTTTTATTATAAACTATTGAAAACAAAAAAATAGATATCTAACACTATTGTTAATCCTATTATTGAATTGAATTTACTTTATTAACATTAGTATTGATTTGAACTTTATTTGATTTACTATCTTTATGGGCTATAAAATTTATTGGAGCATTCAAGAATGTTAAGTCAAAAATTTAAATGAAAAGTTGAAAGATAAAATTGTGAACAAGGTTAAGAAATTTTTATAAATTATCTTACAATAAATGTTTATATTATGTATAACAAAATTTATAAATTATCTAAACATAATATCAGGTTGGTTTGATTTCGATTTTAATTTTTTTAGTTTAAACTAAACCAAACCAATTATTGATGGTGTTTTGTAGCATGCATCCCTGAGTTGTTGGCCTTTAAGATAATATGCAATTGATAGTATTGCCTAACATCATTCATATTCCAATTTGACCCCTCATTCATCAAAGATCAAACATATGGATATCTTTTCCTTTTTAGTTTTTATTGAAATAGGATAAGACACTCTTTTAATTTCTCATTTGTGCAAATATAATGATAACAATTTCACTAGCTATTTAAATTACCATCTAGACTTTTAACAAAATTGTGTTTGACACAAAGAGTGTTTTTTTCTCATGTATTAAGCAGGTTAATGTTTCAGTCTACGACTTTCAGAAGTACCGTCCTATTCGAGCACCAAGATGGCAACTAGGTTGGGAATGGCCCGTCAAAGAAGTAATTTGGAGTGCTCGTGGAGGTCAAGCTACCGAGAGAGGGGATTGTTCACAGTTCAAAGGGAACATCCCTTATTGTTGTAAGAGGGACCCCACATTTGTATACATGTCTCCCCAAACACCTAAACACAAGCAGCGAGTTATGAATTGCCGCAAAGGTGGAGTAATTAACTCGTGGGTTCAAGATGCTGGGAAAGGTGTGAGCTCATTCGAGCTGGATGTTGGTCATGCTTTCCCAAGTAAAAAAAAAGTGAGGGGGCCTAAAAGAGTTACCCTCAAAGTACCAGGATATATCTGTAGGGGTGCAAAAAGGGTGGAATCAAGCAAGTTTCCGACTCAAAATGGAACGATTGCTAAAGCATTGAGTAAGTTATAAAGACTATTAAGCTAGGAGTACTGTTATTTTGATGAAAATTTGCCAAATCTCTAGTAGCAAATGGTGCATTATGTTAATTTATATTGTTGTTTTCCTTGTAGTGACATGGAGTGTTACTTGTATGTATTCAAGTTACGTAGCTGAGAATTCATCCATCTCCACCCATTATGTTCCATTCAAACTGCCTGACTTGCGGCGGTGGTTGTCTAAATAGGTAACGCACCATGGAACATGCTTATAGTGAGCTGATACTATGTTACTTAAATTATTCCTTCTTTTTTTTTGGCTTTCAAAAGGTGTTCTGATATTTTCTTATGTTCAGCTTCAGCACCTGGAACAAGTTCAACACTAACAAAAAATATGATAGATTTATGTTTCTTTCCTCTCTTATTTTCTGCATGGTTTATGGCACTATTAAAAGATATGCTTGTACTTCTGGTTCCCGTGGACTTCTTGCCATTTATTTTCAAATCAGATGAGACTTGTCACACAAAGTAATAGAGATCTTTGTTTACTTGTACGAATTTTTGTTTTTATTTGAATGGTGGAGTAAAGTAGGAAAGATCTAACAAACAAAAGATTACCTTCTCATCAACGGTTAGAGTAGTGACATGTTTGTTGACCTCATTTGATGGGTTGAACCCGAAATGATCCATTAAACTATTGGGTTGAAACGAGTTAATTGTGTAATCCAACAGGTTATAATGCTATTCAAATCCTAACATAAATCATCAAATGTGGGGATTAGGAAATATTTAAATGTGGAATACTTTAAGTTAATAATTTAAGAAAATATTTTAGCTTTTAAATTGTTTTTTACAAAAAGGAAAGTAGAAAAGAAGGTTTGGTCATGTTGGAGATGTTGGGTTATGACCAATCATTACCCAATTTTTTGACTCAATTCAATTTTGAATGGGCTGAATCATAATTCATTTATTAATTTGAACCGTTAAGGGCATTTGCATTTATACCCGCTTTTTGTGTCATGTTTTAACTTGTGCTCGCTTTGCAAAAAAAATTGTAAGTGTACCCACTTTTTCGCATAACTTCAGCATACGGGGTTGAAGTAGCAAAGGCAATCACGCAAAACTTCAGCATTCTAGTAGACGGGCCTGAAGTAGCAAGTGTGCCGAACCAAGTGTGCTGAAGTTTTTGTTTGTAATTGATGAACTTAAGCATAGTAGCTGAAGTTTTGTTCTCTATTTGCTGAAGTTTTTGTTTGTAATTGCTGAAGCTTTTGTTTTTGTAACTGGCGAAGATTTTGTTTTGTAACTGACGAAGTTTTTGTTTTGTAACTGGCAAACTTTTTGTTTTTGTAATTAGCGAGAGCTGAAGTTTCTGTTTTGTAAGGAGGAGGAGAAAGGAGGCTGAAGTTATTTAAAAAGTGGGTACAAGTTAAAAGTTTTTAAAAAAATGGGTATATTTTAAATGGGGGCGACCAAATAGTGTGTTCCGTGCAATTTTTACTTTATATTTGACTCAACCCGCCTTTTTCATTTTTAGGTACAATGATTATATGTCGTTGTTGAGTATTTAAGATAGCGTTTGGACATAGATTTGATCGAAACTTGAAAAAATAATTTTTTGAAGACAAGATGAAAAATAATTTTTGAAAGTTGAAAATGTACTTGGGCATACATTTTACTTGAAAAGAATTTGAATTTTTGTGAGTAGAAAACTTCAAAAATTACTCTAGAGTAGTTTGGCTATTTGAAGATTTTGTTTTCAAAATCTACCAAAAAATAATTAAAATTTATAATCAAACAGATATTTGAAAATAAAATTTCAGGAAAAAAAACTCCCAAAAGTTATAACCAAACCACAAAAAGGTTTTATAAAAGTCCTACGAAACTCCACGGATTGTTTTAAGTTTTTGCTTGAGTGTGTAACAAGTCCAAAACACAGATTATATTGATGATAGTATCTTACAATTCAATGAAGTAGAACAACTAGTTGGAAATACAAAATACAAAAGCTAAGTAAGATAGAATAGAATCAAAGAAGGGGATGAGAAGCTAGACTCAGAATTGGGGAGGAGAGGATTCAGACATTTTTCTCAACAGCATTCGCATGCCCGGCATACCCCTGGATCCCAAATATAACTCCTAATATTCTATTGTCTATTTTCTTATTTAAAATCATAAATTTTAAAAGCCTTGTTGTAAAATCTCTTGTCACGTCAGACATCATCATATAAATTGAAATAGAGGGAGCAGTAACCTATTTCTGTTGATATTTCTTTTCTCGCTTAATTACATGTCAGAACAAAAAGGAGTGATAATTTTCCATCTATTGAATTATAAAAGTTTAGAATGCAAATTCCATCACAAGACCCAAATTTTACATAAAACCAATGGTATGCGCAAGAAGAGATATGATAATTAAAAGAATATAATTTTTTAAATTTTAAACAATATAAAGCTAGTGCTTATTGGAAAGTTTTCTTTTTTTTTTTTAAAGTACTATATATCGAAATATAAATAATTTGCTTAAGTGGACTTTTTTCGTGGCTTATGTGGCCAGCCAGGGTGCATTATATTCTCGTACCCCTGACGGCCTCACTCACCTCCTTTAGTTAGAGGCGGATTTACAAGCTAGATTATTGGGTACGTAAACTCATGATTTCTTTATCAAATTACTTAATATGTATATATTTTCTAAAATTATTTTAATATTATCGAATACGTATATATACTTTAAACGGTTGAATAATGCACTTGATTAAATACGGACAGCAGAAAACAAAACTATATGGAGTCAAATCTAGTCAAATATATTATTGTGCTTAAAAAGTCAAGTATATTTGTGGAGCGGGAAATTTAATTTGGTATTGACTTGGCATGTAGAAACTCAAAGGTAAATAAGATGGCATTAATTACTGAGGTTCGTCTGATTTAATGGTCTCTCTTGAGGAGATTATATTTGGAGTTCATACGCGTTTCTGATAAGATTAAGAAAAACACTATTAAAGGATGTGGTGCAACACATAGGGATAATCTTTTTAATTAGAGGTTTTAGGTTCGAACTTTGGGTATGACAAAATTCGTTATAGGGAGTGTTTTTCCTCGAATGAGCCCCTACATTGCACGAATCTGTAAATAATCGGGCTCTAATACGAATATCGGACGGAATGAAAAACCAAAAAAAAAAAAAAATTAGAAAAAACAATTACCTTTGACATTTCCTTTTGGTGAACACGTGTCTTCAAGCTTTTTCGCATTCTAGATGCATATGGCTTCTATTTTTGCTGACCAGATCTTACTTTATAGAAAGGTTATTAATTGGTAGAACAATCTGGAAGAACAGTAAATGCGAATATGCTTGTGAATTGTGATGTTGACTCCTCCTATATATGCAATTAAAAAAGTTTTGTTAATTGTGGCGAATCTAAAATTTTGTGCAAGTGGATTGATCACGCTCAACTGTCTCTAGTAAAAGACTACGCGGGCGTTGCAAATATAATTTGGAGTATTATGCTCAGAGTCGATCCCACAGGGACTTAACATATCAAGAGAAACTTTTAAAATACTAAATTCTTATTAGTCAACCTCCTCAAACTTTAAGAATAACAGTTGATGTTGTGATTACTACTACAGCTAATTGAATCTATAAAACTTAACTAACAAGCAGTTGTAGACAATTGGAATAAAAGTCTAAGGCAATGGTTTCCCCCGTTGGTTCTTTCCTAGTTGTATGTTCCTATAGCTTTGATTTGGTTGTCTCTATCAATCATGAACTCTCCGGTTATCGTAAATCTTTCTCAAACATTTATGACAATTTACTAGACGCACTCTCTCGAGCTACGCTAGCTATATTTACGTTACGGTTCACTTTAGATTGCACCCGAGGTATATTATCTCTTACCCAACCTCTAAACCCTCGGTTGTGACTCTCGTCTATACTCCGGGAGTGGTGTTGTTCAACAACTACCTAAATATGCACTCTTTCTCAAGAAGATACATAATAAATAGGAACAGCTAGTTGAAGGCTCTTCAACTAACTACAATCAAAACGTAGTTGAACAAATAGAGATAATTAACCAACATCAAAACTATATTAACATGCCAACGAGTTTATCCCCAACGGGTTCCACCAAAACCTTAGATTAAAGTATTTAGCTACTCATAATAATAATAAAAACTACAAAAGAATTCATAGTCATTGGTAAAAGAATAAAAGAGGAGAATAAATATTGATGCCCAATCTTTTTGGTCTTTTTTTTTTCCCATGTTGACTCTCAAGAAACCCGTCGACAAGTGTACATCGTCGAGCCAAGTCAGTGATGTCTAACGTAATTAAAACAAACTATTCACATGAACAAAACAAAAAACGAAAACACAATTAATTGCATATATACAACAACAATGAAGCAAATCTCCCACCCCACACAGAAAGATATGGCATGTCCCCATGACATTGAATAAAGATAGTGCAAAGAGGGGGTAAGAAGACTTCCCTCGTGGTCACTCAGATTCGGAGACGGAATTGGGGTCCATATTGCATGCCCTCCCAATGGCGCGGAACCATGCCATCATCCTGCTTTCGCTATTGGCCTGCCGTCTGGACATAGCATCAAGGAGTGCGTGCAGGCCATCTACTGAGGTGCGAAGATCTGCCACCTCTTCCTCCAACGAGGGCATCCGAGGTCTTCTAGATTGGGACCTGCTGAAAGCCGCCCCAGCGTGGGGTCTCTGAGAGGGGCCAGCTCCATCGTAGGAACACCGAGGGGGTGCCACGGGGGTTGCATCGTCATCATCAGCATCAAGCTCGATGGGCGCGGTGACATCTCCGCCGACCGTGATCTTAGCAGCTCGAAAAGGTGGTCTGTGACCCAAAGAACCATCAAGAGGGTTAGTGGGTCTTTGGCCAGCCGGCACAAGCGCGTCACAAGTGAGGGGAAGTAAAATCCTTTGGTCAACAGAGGTGACCAAAGGATCATTTCATCCCCAATAATTTTAGCCCCATCAAAGTACCGCTTGTTGACAAAACACTAGACTAGCAATGCCCGTAAGCTGTTCACATCCGAAGTGTTGCCAGTGGGCAAAAATCTGTTGCAGATTATGTTGAACCAGCATTTAGCTTCCCAAGTGAAAGAACTGGAATGGAGTGTGATGTTCTCCTTAATCCAGATCGGTTGTCCCCCTACGCAGATTGTCTCAATGAGAGTGTCCCAATCGACCCCTGAGGAGTTATGGTAGTAATCAATGTCGCCCGTGAACTGTGGCAGCTGCAGGACATGACGAATCTTTGCTATGGAGGCCTCCACCACTTTGTCACGAACAATCACAGAGCGGCACATGTGTTCCGGGCAGTTCGCATAGAACTCCCAGACGACCATTATGTTGGTCGGTTACGGCTCCTCAAACAAGAACTACATTCCCCTTCGCCTGATCTCCTCGTACATATCCGGGTTTTCAACCCGGAGTGCTTCCCGATCAACTGCTACCTCAGGGACACGGCTCTTTGTAGCCTTCGCATGAAACCGGCTCTCCACCTCCTCCGACAGGAAACGGGATTCGTCCCAAGTCAATGCTTCAGATGTGCTGGTCGTGTTTCGGCGCTTCCGGCGGGCCATAATGCCTGCAAGGAAGTCAGAACAATAATCAGGTACCACCCAGCAAAGTGTCAGTTGGATGGGTACTCAGACTTCCCCACCCGCTGTCACCAAACACCCAACTTCGCCAAATATGGCCAGTACCAACAGTCAGTGGGGCACCTATGGCAAAATCGTACAATATGTGCCCCCACACTACTACATGGGTGGCAAGCTCCAACAAAATACCCTACACAAGCCCTCAAAACAATGAGAACTACCAAGTAAGGCCACAAACTACCCACATGGGTCCCCAACACAGAGTAATGTCATATATACGGCAACATCCATGCTACATTAGC